>WNWK01021957.1:0-33313 GCA_009830355.1 Cherax destructor | reverse complement strand
CAGGTCCTTTTTATGTTCCTCGTCACAGAGTCGTGAGATGTTACGCTAATGTGAGGTGTTGTCTTTGTTAGTGTGATGTGACTGTGAGGTGTAGTCTTTGTTAGTGTGATGTGACTGTGAGGTGTATTCTGCCCCTTTATAAGCCTTCTTGTCATGTTTCCTTTTATAGTTCCTTGATAATGTGAGTAGTCACGAAAGCGCTTGGAATTCTTCTTTTTTTTCATAGTGGTTGTTTTGCATATTTTGATATCACCTGTTTACTGTGATTTTTTTGCATATATATGTATATATATATATATATATATATATATATATATATATATATATATATATATATATATATATATATATATATATATATATATAAAAAAATTTTTATAGCAACATTTGGGTATCTTTATTGAGGAAACGATTCGCCACACAGTGGCTTCATCAGTCCAATACAGAGTAGAAAAGTGTAAGGAGAGTAGGAGTTTTGAGGTAATCAGTCCCTCGGCCTGGAGTCGATGTGTTCAGTCCATCAATCTTGTAGAAAGTACAACACAGGGCTGTAGAGGTGGCTTATATACTGTAGTCAGGTGAGGTGAAGCAGGAGGAGGCGGGGTCATAGTGGTACCATCCACTAGTCGAAGTAGGTCTTCGTCCAAAGGTTGGACAAGTGATGAAGAATTCGTTTGTATCAAGATACCAAGATGTTGCTGTGTCAGACAGGGTGTAGATAAATGGTTCAGAGAACCGACAAGTTATAAATTAGACACATATGCAACATTTGGGTATCTTTATTGAGGAAACGTTTCGCCACACATAAAAAGTAGTTTTGAAAATAATATGAATATTTCTTGTGGTTTATATAAATTGGATTCATTTATAATTAATAAAATTTGGGAAGAATTTAATGATAAATTGGACTAATCTTAATTCTTGGGAAGAGTTTCAGGTCCTTTCTTATGTTCCTCGTCTTTGTTAGTGTGATGTGACTGTGAGGTGTTGTCTTTGTTAGTGTGATGTGACTGTGAGGTGTTGTCTCGCCCCTTATATAAGCCCTTCTTGTCATGTTTCCTTTTATAGTTCCTTGATAATGTGAGTAGTCACGAAAGCGCTTGGAATTCTTCTAATTTTTCATAGTGGTTGTCTAATTATATATATATATATATATATATATATATATATATATATATATATATATATATATATATATATATATATATATATATATATATATATATATATATATATATATATATATATATTATATATAATATATATATACATATTTATATATATATACATATATATATATATATACATATATATATATATACGTATATATATATATATATATATATATATATATATATATATATATATATATATATATATATATATATATATATATATATATATATATATATATATATATATATATATATATATATATATATATATATATATACATATATTTTGAATGACAGCGCTAGGCCTTTCTTGTTGCAGTCAACACATCATCAGGAACTTTCAGTGTTGCGGAAATGAGTAAGCTCCTGATGAAGTGTTGATTGCAACACGAAAGGCCTAGAGCTGTCAACTCCCCCTTTGTTTGTTTTGGTATCCACTAGTCAGTTCTTCCTCCTATTCTCCCCTTTTCTCGTTCTTTTTCCCCTTTCTCTATCCTCGCCCCTTTTTTTATTTTTCTCCTGGTTTTGTCAGTGAATGTGGAAAATATCTGTTAAAACACAGCGTCAATGTGGAAAGTTTTTCTTAATGTGTTTGGAAGTGTATGTGTGTGATACACACATGCACACAGATGTACTCACCTAATTGTGGTTGTTGGAGCTGTGACTCGACCCCTCCAACCACAATTGAGTACACACACATCTAGACAACCACCACCACTACCAGTGTCAGCCACAACACGAGGCGGATATAAGTCTCTGGGTTTGCAGACAGCGTTGTGTCCAGCGGTTCCTATTTGGTGTAATTAAATCCAGGTTACATTGTGGCTCGTCAGAGTGAGATGCACACACGCTACTACCTTTATAACTGCGCCTTTAACCACGTGAAGGGTGCAGGGAAGGGCCTTGATGTCGTTTCGGGGGCCCTTCATGTCGTTCAGGAGTCTTGATGCCGTTCTGGGGCCATTCATGCCGTCCAGGGGGCCTTTGATGTCACTCAGGAGGTCATTGATATCGTTCCGGGCTTTTCATATCGTTCAGGGCGCCTTTTGATGTCGTACAGGGGCCCTTGATGTCGTCCAGGGGGCCATTGATGCCGGACGGGCCCTTCATATCGTTCAGGGCGCCTTTGATGTGTTCAGGGGTCTTTCATGCCGTTTAAAGGATACTGGACGTTTTTCAAGGGGATCTTCATGCTGTCCAGTGAGTACTTGATGCCGTGTAAGGGGACCTTGATGTCGTTCAGGGGGTTCCTTGATGTCGCACAAGGTTTCTTGATGCTGTTCAGGGGGTTCTTGATGTTGATCAAAAGTGAGAGCGTGGGAAAAAGTGAGAGATCGTGGGAAAGTGAGATAGCATGGGAAAGTGAGATAGCGTGGGAAAAGTGAGAGAGCGTGGGAAAGTGAGAGAGCGTGGGAAAAAGTGAAATAGCGTGAGAAAAAGAGAGAGAATGGGAAAAAGTGAGTGATCGTGGGAAAAAGTGAGATAGCGTGGGAAAAAAGGAGAGAGCGTGGGGAAAAATGAGTGATCGTGGGAAAAAGTGAGATAGCGTGGGAAAAGTGACCGTGGGGAAAAGTAAGATAGCGTGAGAAAAAGTGAGAGCGTGGGAAAAAGTGAGTGATTGTGGGAAAAAGTGAGATTGCGTGGGAAAAGTGAGAGAGCGTGGGAAAAAGTGAGTGATCGTGAGAAAAAGTGAGATGGAGTGGGAAAACGTGAGATAGCGTGGGAGAAAGCAAGATTAGGATGTAAAGAAAACTCGCTTACATCCTCCTACACCCACTAATGTTGATAATTATATCCTCACCTCACCCACACACACACACACACACACACACACACACACAACACACACACACACACACACACACACACACACACAACAAACACACACACAATAGGGACACCGCGTGGGCGAGTCACAACTTTAGTGCTCCGTGAATATAAGTGTTTTTGAGGGCTACACAAGGGTACTGCAGGGGTTATCAAGTGTGTCAGGGTAGTGAACAACCCTTGAAGTGATTTACGAGTTGCCCTGAGCCACATAAGTGTGGGAAGAGCCATAATTTTATAAGTGAACTAGAAATAAATATTTGGTGGTGGGGTTAGAGTGGGCCTAGTGTGCTCCAGGCGACGTTGCCACGTGTGTCACCCTGGATAATAAAGTGAAATAAATATGTGTCAAGTGAAAGTAATACAGTGAATAGGTTATATTATATATCGACAAGAAACGAAAGTGGATATACGCCAGAACATCACATCGAGTTGGACAATCTACAGGATACTACAAAAGCTGCATCACATCGCAAGTATTCACCTATGCGTGGTTTTCGGGGTGTCGGGTGTAAGTTCCAATTACCTAACCGCTAAGCTGTTTGTGAACGGTCAACTCTCATAGTAAGATAAGGAATAGGATATCAAGTACTCGGTAACAAATAGCAATTGATAATTTCTAATATAAAAGGGCGAGCAGACAGGTGAAGCATAGAATACATTAACTGGTAGATCAGGTGTGTCAGGTCAGGCCAGGTAGAGGAGCACTGTAGACTACGTGTTACTCGCAGACTCCACATACACACTCATACACCATAACACACAATTTCACCACTACTTTTCACACAATAAATCCACACACATAAAGTTACACACACACACACACACACACACACACACACACCCACACACACACACACACACAAGACGTTCAGTGGGAGAGAGAATTGGCAGGAAAACCAGTAAAAGAAATGATGGAATATGTGACAACCAACTGCAAAGAGGCAGAGGAGAGGTTTGTCCCCAAGGGAAACAGAAGTAATGGGAAGACCAGAACGAGTCCTTGGTTCACCCAAAGGTGCAGGGAGGCAAAAACTAAGTGCACTAGAGTATGGAAAAAGTACAGAAGACAAAGGACCCAGGAAAATAAAGAGATTAGCCGAAGAGCCAGAAACGAATATGCACAGGTAAGAAGGGAGGCTCAGCGACAATATGAAAATGATATAGCATCAAAAGTCAAGTCTGACCCGAAGCTGTTGTATAGCCACATCAGGAGGAAAACAACAGTCAAGGACCAGGTAATCAGGCTGAGGAAGGAAAGTGGGGAGTTCACAAGGAACGACCAAGAGGTATGTGAGGAGCTCAACATGAGATTTAAAGAAGTATTTACACAGGAGACAGGAAGGACTCCAGGAATTCAGAATAGGGAGGTATACCAACAAGTGCTGGATGAAATACACACAACCAAGGAGGAGGTGAAGAAGCTGCTATGTGAACTCGATACCTCAAAAGCGGTGGGACCGGACAACATTTCTCCGTGGGTCCTTAGAGAGGGAGCAGAGATGTTGTGTGTGCCACTAACACAAATCTTCAACACATCCTTTGAAACTGGGCAACTACCTGAGGCATGGAAGATGGCAAATGTAGTCCCAATTTTTAAGAAAGGAGACAGACACAAGGCATTAAACTACAGACCTGTGTCACTGACGTGTATAGTATGCAAAGTCATGGAGAAGATCATCAGGAGGAGAGTGGTGGAGCACCTAGAAAGACACAAGCTTATAAACGACAACCAGCACAGTTTCAGGGAAGGAAAATCCTGTGTCACAAACCTACTGGAGTTTTATGACAAGGTAACAGAAGTAAGACACGAGAGAGGGTGGATAGACTGCATTTTTTGGACTGCAAGAAGGCGTTCGACACAGTTCCTCACAAGAGGTTAATGCAAAAGCTAGAGGATCAGGCACACATAACAGGAAAAGCACTGCAATGGATCAGAGAATATCTGACAGGGAGGCAACAACGAGTCATGGTACGTGACGAGATGTCAGAGTGGGCACCAGTGACGAGTGGAGTTCCACAAGGGTCAGTCCTAGGACCTGTACTGTTTTTGGTATATGTGAATGACATAACGGAAGGGATAGACTCAGAAGTGTCCCTGTTTGCAGATGATGTGAAGTTAATGAGAAGAATAAAATCAGTCGAGGATCAGGCAGGACTACAAAGAGACCTGGACAGGCTGCAAGCCTGGTCCAGTAAATGGCTCCTTGAATTTAACCCTGCCAAATGTAAAGTCATAAAGATCGGGGAAGTGCAAAGAAGACCACAGACAGAGTATAAAAGATCTTGGGGTGAGTATAATACCGAGCACATCTCCTGAGGCACACATCAATCAGATAACTGCTGCAGCATACGGGCGGCTGGCAAACCTAAGAATAGCGTTCCAACACCTCACTAAGGAATCGTTCAAGACTCTGTACACCATATACGTCAGGCCCATACTGGAGTATGCAGCATCAGTTTTGAACCCACACCTTGTCAAGCATGTCAGGAAATTAGAGAAAGTGCAGAGGTTTGCAACAAGAATAGTCTCAGAGCTAAGGGGATTATCCTACGAAGAAAGGTTAAGGAAAATCGGCCTGACGACACTAGAGGACAGGAGGGTTAGGGAAGACATGATAACGACATATAAAATACTGCGAAGAATAGATAAGGCGGACAGAGACAAGATGTTCCAGAGAGGGGACACAGAAACAAGGGGTCACAGTTGGAAATTGAAGACTTCTATGAGTCAAAGGGATGTTAGGAAGTATTTCTTCAGTCATAGAGTTGTCAGGAAGTGGAATATCCTAGAAAGTGACGTAGTTAAGGCAGGAACCATACATAGTTTTAAGACGAGGTTTGATAAAGCTCATGGAGCACGGAGAGAGATGACCTAGTAGCAATCAGTGAAGAGGCGGGGCCAGGAGTTATGACTCGACCCCTGCAACCACAAATAGGTGAGTACAAATAGGTGAGTACACACACACTTTCCCCCTGCTCCTTCCCCCACCTATCCCTCACTCCCTTCCCTGAACCCCCCCTCTCTCACCCTCCTCTCTCTCCCTCTCTCTCTCCAATTCTCTCTCCACCTCTTCTTCTCCCTCCTCCACTCTCGCCTCATATTTCCCCTTGTTTCCCCCTCCCCACCTCTCTTCCATTTCCCCACTGTCTCCAGTTTCTCTTCTCCCTCCCTCCACCCCCACACAAATACTCAGGCAATCACACCACAAAACAACCACACAGAAATACATAGTTTTTCACTCGGTGGCATCTTAAAAATAAAAAAAAGTGGGGTGCCAGAGAGCAGGACGGAAATCTAGGGGACTGGAGGATGAGTCTGCGAAGGAAGATTGGGGAGAAGAGCTCATGAAAAGGGAACATGAGTGGGGAAGGAAGCTAGAGGAGCTTAGCATGAAAATGGAGGAGAGGATTGCTGCAGAAAGCAAGAAAATGGAAGAGAGGATAGCTGCAGAAAGCAAGAAAATGGAAGAGAGGATAGCTGCAAAAAGCAGGAAGTGGGAGAAGCAAATCACAACAGCAGAGGTTAAGATACAAAGATTAGAAGAGGAACTGAAAAATTTGAAACAGCCTAAAGAACTAAAAAGCAATGTGGACATATTATCAGAAACTGCTACCTCAGTCACAAATAAGGGGACTGTAGAAAATGGAGTGAACTGTATGCAGAGGCCCTATCAGACCATCATGGAGGCCGAGAAAAAGAGAGGATCACATCAGGAACAATCGAGGGGAGTGTAGAAAAAGGGAGAGCTAAGCTATACGTAGAAGCCCTAACAGACCACAGCAATGCACAGGGAAAGTTAAGGGAAAGCAACAGGCCACTGGACCAAGGGATAACAGACAGTGAAGAGATTGAAGAAAGGAAAGCTGCAATGGAGGCAACTAAATCGAATCAGGGTTACATAGGGATATGCAGTTGGAGAATGAAAGAGAGAGATCAGTCTTTATTTATGGGCTCAGGGAAGCTAAAGGGAAAACTTATGAAGCAAGAAGACAAGGGGAGAAAAAAGCGATTGAAAGCATCATGAAAACAATAGGAGAAGATGACATGACCCAGCTGGCAAATTTTCTGAGAATAGGGGGGTTTGCAAGAGGAAGAATCCGGCAAGTCAAAGTGATTTTCAAGGCGGAATTGACTCGAAACAGGATTCTGCAGGAGAAAGCAAGACTAAGGGATATGTCAGATTACTGGAATGTGTATCTCGACCGCGACAGAACACAAGAAGAAAGACAGAAACTTAAAGTGAGGGTACAGAGACAAAAGGAGAAAAGAGAGATGGACAGGAGAACCCAGACTCAGGAGGACATCCATTGAAACTGGGCAACTACCTGAGGTGTGGAAGATGGCAAATGTAGTCCCAATTTTTAAGAAAGGAGACAGACATGAGGCATTAAATTACAGACCTGTGTCACTGACGTGTATAGTATGCAAAGTCATGGAGAAGATCATCAGGAGGAGAGTGGTGGAGCACCTAGAAAGACACAAGCTTATAAACGACAACCAGCACGGTTTCAGGAAGGAAAATCCTGTGTCACAAACCTACTGGAGTTTTATGACAAGGTAACAGAAGTAAGACATGAGAGAGAGGGGTGCATAGACTGCATTTTCTTGGACTGCAAGATGGCGTTCGACACAGTTCCTCACAAGAGGTTAATGCAAAAGCTAGAGGATCAGGCACACGTAACAGGAAAGGCACTGCAATGGATCAGAGAATATCTGACATAGAGGCAACAACGAGTCATGGTACGTGACGATGTGTCAGAGTGGGCACCTGTGACGAATGGGGTTCCACAAGGGTCAGTCCTGGGACCGGTACTGTTTTTGGTATATGTGAATGACATAACGGAAGGGAGAGACTCAGAAGTGTCCCTGTTTGCAGATGATGTGAAGTTAATGTGAAGAATTAAATCAGTCGAGGATCAGGCAGGACTACAAAGAGACCTGGACAGGCTACAAGCCTGGTGCAGTAATTGGCTCCTTGAATTTAACCCTGCCAAATGTAAAGTCATGAAGATCGGGGAAGGGCAAAGAAGACCGCAGACAGAGTATAGTTTAGGTGGCCAAAGACTGCAAACCTCATTCAAGTAAAAAGATCATGGGGTGAGTATAATACCGAGCACATCTCTTGAGGCACAAAATAATCAGATAACTGCTGCAGCATATGAGCGGCTGGCAAACCTAAGAATAGCGTTCCAATACCTCACTAAGGAATCGTTCAAGACTCTGTACACCATATACGTCCGGCCCATACTGAAGTATGTAGCACCAGTTTGGAACCCACACCTGGTCAAGCACGTCAAGAAACTAGAGAAAGTGCAAAGGTTTGCAACAAAACTAGTTCCAGAGCTAAGTGGATTGTCCTACGAAGAAAGGTTAAGGGAAATCGGCCTGACGACACTAGAGGACAGGAGGGTTAGGGAGACATGATAACGACATATTAAATACTGAGAGGAATAGATAAGGTGGACAGAGACAAGTGGTTCCAGAGAGGGGACACAGAAACAAGGGGTCACAATTGGAAGTTGAAGACTCCTATGAGTCAAAGAGATGTTAGGAAGTATTTCTTCAGTCATAGTTGTCAGGAAGTGGAATAGCTTAGAAAGTGACGTAGTGGAGGCAGGAACCATACATAGTTTTAAGACGAGGTTTGATAAAGCTCATGGAGCAGGGAGAGAGAGGACCTAGTAGCAATCAGTGAAGAGGCGGGGCCAGGAGCTATGACTCGACCCCTGCAACCACAAATAGGTGAGTACAAATAGGTGAGTACATACACATATTTGAATATATCTGAATATTATTGTAAATTGCTGACATTGTACCAGATAGTACATAAGAGCCATTAAGATATATGTGCCTACAGCACAATATATTGTTTATGAGAGAAGTGTAGGAGCTAACCTCCTAATTAATATCTTAATGAATATCCTGATTATATTTAAATTTATTTACTTTGATACCCTAGACTCTTTCTGAATAAACATATTACATTCATTTCTTTGGTTAGTACCCTCTCAGTTGTAATCCTATGATACTATTGAATATGTCGGATAACTGGACCAGGATACTGACTTTGTTGCAAAAACCCAGTAACAAGCTGAATGCTAGAGGGGCATTCCTTTCTAGTGTTCACTGGAGATGTCTATTTTTAATAGATATCACGTCTTTTGTAACACTCAGTAACATGATAAAAATCAAGGAGTACTGCAGCAGGCCTACTGGCTCATATCATGCATGTCCTCAAACCAAACCCACTAACAAAAATATTTGCCCAACCCCTTTTAAGAATATAATGAAGGAGCAATTCAGCAGGCCTACTGGCCCAAACAAGACAGGTTCTTATCAAAGCCATTCATATGTTTGTCCACCGTTTCGGATCAATCAAACTCAACACCCACCCCTCATATATTAGATCAGTCTCCTTTTAAAGCCTCCCAAGATCTTAGCCTCTATCACCCTACTCGGAAGATTGTTCCACGCATCGACAACGCTTCTTGAAAACCAATACCTACGTTTGTCCTGAACGAGCATCGAAATGCCAATAACAGACGACTTAAGGTACGCCTGTGTCCTTCACAGGGACTCCACGGGACATTTGATGAATTGGGATGAGGCACAACTCGTTCTCACTGAACAAGACCTTAGACGCCGACGATGTCTAGAAGTCTCGCTAATCGCCGTCACCGACACAATAGAACGTAACACTGGAAACCACAAAATTTCTAAAACATTAACATACATGATACTCAAGCAGGCAAAGCACCACCTACCCAGCAACACAGGAGTCACGTGATCTCATCGTCTACCCGTCCTCATCCCAACATGGCATTCTTCAAGTCACCAGCGTCACTCACACCTCACTCTCGGTCTATATATACTGTCTTTCAACCTCTGTATGTTAGAAATAATCAAATGTATACACAATCCCTTGTAATGACTGCAGCAAATTATACGTCGGCGAAACATCCAGAGACCTCCAAACACGTATTTCAGAACACCAGTACGCAGGCAGATCTGACAACCCAAGAAATGCCTGTGTTCAACACCGAAATTCACACAACCATTTAATCAACTTATTGCGACCCCAGAATGGGCCATAATTTATATAGTGTATTGATGTATATATTCTCAATTTCTTATAATTTTATATCGTTAATTTCTTGATTTATATTATTATTTGACTTAGCTATATTATTAGGTAGTATGTAACATTACATATTGTGCTCAAGTGTGTTGTAGCTGCGCTGGAGTTGGCAAACTACCGCTTACTGCACTTCGCTTGTTATACTGCCGGCTTCCAGGAGTTGCTGGGCAGCAGTCACATGCGACTCACGTGATCACACCAGAGTTGGAGACTGCCTCCCCTTCATTGTTCTCTCTTCCCTGCTGACTCTCGAGGAGACAACACTTCGCTCTTGTCTCTGCTTGTTTTCTCATCATTTAGACTCTGTTTGGTAGAGTATGTATTCGGTGGTGAGACGACACATACTTCTCTGGACTCTGTGTAACTGTTCACAGAGAATAGCCTAGACTTAGTGATTTTCGAAGTTTTACTGGGTTGTGTGTCACATTGACACTCTGAGATAACTCAGGTCTCTAGCTATAGCTCTTGACCTAATTCTTTGAGGCATCTGTGCACCGTCACAGTCGGGGATTTTATGCTGAACTTAGATTCAGTAATAAGGGAGTTTTGTGACTATTATGGAGGATCTGCTGATGGTCCCCAGTTAGGGTCGTTTTTCTATCTCCTTGTTCCTGACGCTGTGTTGTTGTTGTTGTTGTTGGTTGCTATATTGCTGTTCAGCGAATTTGTCATATTACTGTTCAATCAAGCTGTTCTGATTGTCAGTTTGTTAGAGAAGCTAGCTTATGAGAAGACGTTCAGTCGGTCACTGTTCGAGTCGAGTCTTAACGAGTTACCTGGAGCACACATACACACACATACTCTTATTTGTATATATGAATATTATTGTTAATTGCTAACATTTTACCAGATGGTACATAAGAGCCATTAAGATATATGTGCCTTCAGCACAAGAATATATTATATGAGAGAAGTGTAGGAGCTAACCTCCTAAGTAATATTTTCAGTATATTTATATTTAATTTGATTTACTTTGCTACCCTAGATTTTCTAACTTTGATAATAAACATTTTAACTATATTTCTTTGGTTAGTATCCTCTCAGTTGAGATCCTACGATGAGATTGGTAACATGTCGGATAACTGGACCAGGATACTGACTTTGTTGCAAAAGCCCAGTAACAGGCTGGATGCTAGAAGGACATTCCTTTCTAGTGTTCACTGGAGATGTCTATTTCTAATAGATATCGCGTCATTTTGTAACACAACTACAGAAACGCAAGACTCATCGCCAGAGAAGACAACACTCAATACTGAAGAATCCTGGAGTCATCACTTATCTGCATATCCAACAACTTCAACCAGAACAACGGCTTCTACAACATAGCTGAACCTATTGCCAAGAAACTTCTTCATCGCTATCCCACATAAGAACTTAAGAATGGAACACTGCAGAAGGTCTACCGTATACTTATAAAATCTCTTTTTAAAGCTACCCAAGGTTTTAGACTCTATCACACTACTTTAAAGATTGTCACATGCAGCATTCTCCACCTGACCCAGCATTCTCCACCTGACCCAGCATTCTCCACCTGACCCAGCATTCCCATCCCTCTCCACCCCCTTCCCGACCCAGCATTCTCCACCTGACCCAGCATTCTCCACCTGACCCAGCATTCTCCACCTGACCCAGCATTCTCCACCTGACCCAGCATTCTCCACCTGACCCAGCATTCTCCACCTGACTAAATCCTATAAATACCTATGTATCTTTTATCCAGGTAAACATAAAGCTCACTGTGTGGGCGAAACGTTGTCAATAAAGGATCACATTATACTGCTTATGTGTTTATCTTTCAATAACCTTACTAGGCAGATTGTCCCATTCGTCGACTTCCTTATTTCCAAACCAATACTTTCCTATATCCTTTCTAAATCTGAACTTATCTAATGTCTTATCTAATGTCAGCAATAAAGCCCCCCCAAATTCCGTCAATATAACGACATTTATCTTTGCAAACATACAGGGTATAAAGGCATCAACAAACATAAAAATACCTTACATCAAGGGACTGCTCACGGAGTCAAATGTAGTGTTTGTGGCTTTCACAAAGACCCACATAAAGGATCATTTTGACAACGATATATAGATCCCAGGTTATAACCAATTTAGATGCAGCAGACTAAACAGGCAACAAAGGAGGGGTTCTCTTGTATGTCACAGAGTCGCTCATTTTCTCAGAACTATTAAACACCTCAAATGATGTAGTTGAAGTTTTGGAAGTAAAGATCGAAAACCAAAACCTAGTCATTGTGGTTGTATACAAGCCTCCAGATTCCACTTCCCAGCAATTCCAGGAACAGCTTTTGAAAATTGACCACTGTCTGAAAAATCTCCTAACTCCTGCCCCAAACATCTTGCTACTGGGGAATTTTAACTTGAGACACCTAAAATGGAAGAGTGTAGCAAATGATGTTTTATCAGAGATCACCCCAGGAGGCAGCTCATATTAAAATTCACACACACACATGAGCTATTAAATCTCTGCACTAAATTCAACTTAAACCAACAAATATTAGAGCTTACAAGACTATAAAATACATTGGACCACATCTTCACTAACAACGACATCTGATACGTAATATAACCGTATCAATGATAATACACTCAGATCACAACATAATGGAGGTACAGACATGTTTGTGCAGAGCTCCTGGTCAGCAAAATGTGATCAGTTATGAGGGTGCCTTCAGAAAATTCAATTTCAAAAACAAAAACATACAATGGGAACAAGTCAACCATGTCCTAAATGAAACAAGCTGGGAAGATATCCTAAACAACACGGATCCGAACCTTTGCCAAGAACAAAGTAACTCTGTAGCACTTGAGGTTTGCTCAAGGAACATTCCATTAAGAAAATGAAAGAGAAGATGTATACTAGTAAGAGAGAGATGCTCCCCATAGAGGCGAAGGCGAGAAAATCACAAAGCTTCTTAGAGGGGCTAATATATCTGAAATACGAAGGGAGGCACTGGTCAGAGAAATAGCAAATATCGAACTTTAGCTTAAGGAATTCTACAGGAGGCTAGAATCTCAAGAACTTTAAGCAATAAATGCAATTGAAAGAACCCCAAAATACTTCTTCTCTTATGCCAAATCTAAGGCGAAAATAACATGTAGTATTGGACCCCTGCTTACACGAGATGAGACCTACACAGATGACAGCAAAGAAATGAGTGAGATACTAAAGTCCCAATACGACTCAGTGTTCAGTGAGCCGTTAACCCGAATAAGGGTCGACTATATAAATGATTTTTTTATGACCGAGACTCAAAATTTGGTCATTCCAAAAATCTCTGATATTATCCTAACACCACAAGACTTCGAAATGGCAGTTAACAACATGCTCATGCACTCTTCCCCACGCCCAGACTCATGGAACTCTATGTTCATCAAGAACTGCAGGAAGCCCAAGTGACGAGCCTTCAGTATTCTGTGGAGAGGGAGCATGGACAAAGATCCTCCCACAGTCATTTAAAACAACAGACATAACCTCACTTCACAAGGGTGGCAGTAAAGCAATTCCGAAGAACAACAGACCGATAGTGCTAACATCACATATCATCAAACATTTGAAAAGGTTCTAAGAATCAAAATCGCCAACCACCTAGACACCCATCAGTTAAATAACCCAGGGCAATACGGGTTTAGAACAGGTCACTCCTGCATCTCCCAGCTACTGGACCATTATGACAAGGTACTGGATGCTTTAGAGGATAAACAAAATGCAGATGTAGTATACACACTTTGCGAAAGCCTTCGATTAGTGCGACCATGGTGTAATAGCACACAAAATGCGTGATAAAGGAATAACAGAAAAAGTTGGTAAAGAGATTAATAACTTCCTAACAAGCAGAACACAAAGAGTAATAATAAACAGTAAAGTCTGAGGCAGCTACAGTGAAAAGCTGTTCCACAAGGCACAGTACTCGCTCCCATCCTGTTCCTCATCCTCATTTCTGACAGGGATGTAAGCCATATCTCAGTGTCTTCCTTTATGGATGTCAGGGGAACGCCTTGCCCTGAACAAAATATTGATGGAAAAATTAATAAATAATAGTAAACCGAAGGATATATATAATAAGATGGTTTTTTCTGGATTTTAATAAAATTAAATAGAAATAAAAAAGAAATATATCCGTTGTGGTTCAGGTCTGTTGGTGAAACAGGAGGTAATAACCGGAGAGGGGGAGGGGGAGAAAAGATGATGGTTGTCTCCGAGTAGGTGGTATGTTTCCGGAGCAGATGATGAATCTCCTGGGACCACTAAGTTGAAATACCACACTGTAGGTATCCGAACGGAGGTGAGATCTTCAGCAACACTCTCTAACGCACACAAGTTGGAAACTAGAGACAGAGGAGTTGTTATGGAATTCCCGTTAAGTCCAGAGAAATCTTGCTCGTAAGTCATGCGTCTGTCCTGGAGGACCAGTCCAGCGGCAGAGCTGATAATAAAGAAAATATTCTGGTTACCATGAGTCTTAAAACATTTAAGATGGAAAATGGTGTTTCAAAAAGGACAAGTCACAACTGGTAACCAAAGAAAACAATAATCAAACACAAGAAATACTCCTGGTAGATCGCCTTACCTGATTCGGAGAAGAGTGAAGGTGAAGTGACTTTCCACTCCCCAACCGACACCAGGTAAGAGTCATACTACCAGGAGTAGAAAGTAAAAACCCTCAACAGACACCCGGGAACAAGAGCGACGTGTCAACACTGTCTGTGTGGACTTGATTAAAGGTGCTGTGTATCCTGATAATGCTGAGATCATCTTGCCATTGGTTCTACGTGACACCTTCGGAATATCGACTGAGGCCATTTATGGCATATCTTTGAACGGATCAGCCAGATTTTTCGTCAAGTTCAACTCCACTGGCGTGTATGAGGAAGTGGTGGACAAGTTTCAGGACAAGCCTATTGTCGTCAACTCGGGATTGGAGGTGTGTATGCGTGACGTGTCCGCACATTACTCTTGGATTCACGTGAAGAACCTCCCGTTTGAGGCTGCTGAATTTGATGTTCGTCGAGTATTCGGCCAGTATGGGACTATACATGTAGCTAATGTTGGTCGGTGGCAGCAGGAAACTTATGCTGGCATGCTGGTGGGATCATACTCCCTCAAAATGACTTTGAGGAGGCTTATCCCGTCATACGTTCAGATGCAAGAGTTTCGTACTCAAGTATACGTTTCGTATGCTGGACAGGTGAGGACGTGCCGGCTCTGCGGTGCCCCGGGACATATGGCTGCTACGTGTGATCAACGCAGGGAGCGGCAACCAGGACGTCGAGAGGATGGGACTTATCGTACTGCGACGGACCTGAAAGAAATGACCAAGACGAGTGTACAGTTGGATGTGGCCAAGGTCCTTGATACTGAGGATGTCCCTCGGAGTTGGAGTGAGGCGGTTGATGCTGCGAGGAGGCCGTTTTGACTTTACCCACAACAACGCAGGAAGAGGAGCAGGAGTGTCCCCAGGTTGCCATGGAGGGTGACTTGTTGGAGGTGGTCTCTGAGTTATCGAGGCCTTGTTTCGAGGACATCCAGAGCCTCCTTGGGAGCCCGTCGCCGGCGGGTATTTTGGGCTTGGATGAGGACTCATCTGGTGTTTCGGAGCGTCCGGAGTGCGAGATTGGTCAGGTAGAGGACCTTGTTGACTCTGTGTCTGTGGTGGTGGCTGAGGTGGAGGTGCATAAGGAGGAAGGTAATAGGGAGATGGAATGTGTGGAAGCATCCCGCAAGCGGCCCAGTGGGGATTCTGAGGATGATGAGATAACCCCGGGCCAAAGGTCTTCTAAAATGGCCTGGAGGGATGTTGTCAAAGGAAAGAAGGTTGTGCCCCAGGGAAAGAAAAGTGGGACAGGAGTGAAAGGAGGTAGGGCACAAAGTGGGGCTTCTGTGCCAGTTGTGACAGGGTCTGTGCGCCGAAGTGGCAAACCCCCTTTGACCTATTCAGGTGTCTCAACTTAAATGTTAATGGGATCTGGGCGGAAGTTCGGAGGAGATGGATTGAGGTGACGCTCAGACGGTTGAATGTGGATGTATGCTTTCTCCAGGAGCATAATTATAGGTGTGGTAGGGATTTGTGTTTGAAGGGATATAAGTGTTATACTGGGAGTTCGGGGCATTTCAAGGGTGGGGTGATGGTGGGTATACGTGAGACCAGCCCTTTCAAGTTAAAAGCCTGGGAGGAGGGGGGTGGGGGTAGGATAGTACGGGTGGATGGGGTTTGGGGAGATGGGAGATATACAGGTGTGTTTCATTGGTGTATATATGCCGGCGACTTCCAATCGCCGTGTAAAGGATGATTTTGTATGTGATGATTTGGTTTATGCGTTGAGAGGTTTACCATTGGTTACGATAATTGCCGGGGATTGGAATTGCATTATTAGAGGGAGGGATGTGGAACCTCGAGGGGCGGGTAGTTTGTTGCAGAGCTTGAGGGAGGTGCTGAGGGCGGTTAGTGTGGAGGATGTGGTTAGGGGAGGAGGGTGGCATGTGGATCACACTTATATTAAACAGGGTTATGTGGCTAGGTTGGACCGGGTATATGTATCAGGGGCTGTTCAGGTAGGTGAGGTTAAATGTCAGGATTTTGGTTTTTCTGATCATAGGGGTGTGTTGGTAGAGATGGGATGGGCTGGGGCGGTGAAGATATATTCCGGGTATTGGAAATTAAATGTGAGGTTGTTGCAGGGGTTGGATCACAGGGAAGTTTTTGCAGATTGGTGGGGACGAGTATGGAACGATGGGAAGGGGATTAGTGATATAGTGGAATGGTGGAGTGTGCGGGGTAAAGTGGCAATCCAGGAATTTTATAGGCACCTGGGTAGGGAAGATGCTAGGCAAAGGTTGGGACTGTTGAGGTACCTAGAGGGGCAATTGAGGACTTGTTATGAGAGTGGAGGGCGGTATCCCCTAGCTGAAATTGATCATCTGCGGTCACGATTGCGGGAGTTGCAGAATGAAAATTTTCACGCTCTGAGGGTACGAGGAGGTTTAGAGGAAGTTTTATGGGGGGATAAGCCCTCTGCGTTAGTTTTACGGACTTTTCAGAACTGGAGAAGAGATATGACGGTCATGTCTCTGAGGGTAACTGAGGAGTGCCGTGGGTATCGGAAGGGGCAGATTCTTCGTGCCACAGAAGCCATGAGTTATTATGCGGATGCTTGATTTGAGTGTAAGATGAGTCAGGGGAAAGTGATGGGGTATCCCGGGATGTAATTTTAGATTGTATAGTTGAGAGGATAGGGGCTGGAGATAGAGAGCGTATGGAAGGGTCTATAACTGAGGAAGAGGTTTGGCAGGCAGTGAAAGGTCAGGCCCTGGGCAAGGCCCCTGGCCTGGATGGGA
The DNA here is from genome assembly GCA_009830355.1 of Cherax destructor. NCBI lineage: Eukaryota > Metazoa > Arthropoda > Malacostraca > Decapoda > Parastacidae > Cherax > Cherax destructor. The sequence goes on along the minus strand of WNWK01021957.1, from coordinate 15,815 downwards.
TTTCTGGGGATTTTTTTTATAGTTCATTGGGAGGTTCTGCGAGGGATGCTAGTTAGGCTGTTTAATGCTATGAAATTGAAAGGTAGTTTGGGCAGGGATATGTGTGCAGATTATAAGATTTTTGCACGAATTCTTGTTAATAGAATGAAAGGAGTTTTGGAGAGCTTACTGGAGGGGGGTCAGTATGGGGTACCAGGGAGAAGTATGAGGGAGGGTCATCGGAGGATCAAAGGTTTTTTAGAGAGCAGAAAAGCTGGGGGTGTTTTAGGGCTTGATTGGGAAAAGGCGTATGATAGTGTTGATAGGGATATGTTGCAGGCGGTGCTTTTACGGCAGGGGTTTGGGGCGGAGGTCGTGGGTTGGGTCCGCACTTTGTACGAGGAGCATGCACGTTTGAGGGTACAGGTGAATGGGAGGTTGGGGACCGAGGTGTGTTTGGGGCGGGGGCTGCGACAGGGGTGCCCCTTGTCACAGCTCCTGTTTGCGTGTTTACAGGACCCTTTTTTCAGGTTAGTGTCAGAAGGGGTGAGGGAAGGGAGTAATCATGGGGAGGCAGACACAGGTATTATAGGTTATGTAGACGACACCACTATTTTAGTAGGCACAATGGAGGGGTTAGGTAATGTAAATAGGATAATTGAGGTTTTTGGTTTGGCCACTGGTATGCGGGTGAATAGGGTAAAATCAAAATTATTGGATGTGGGGGAATGGGTAGGGGGGGCGTTGGGTCAGGGTTTTGGGTGGCCAATAGTGGATAGGTTAAGGATATGTGGTGTGTGGTTTTGTACCCAGGCGAGTGTTGCGCGGGAGGTGAATTCCTCGGCAGTGGTTAATGCTGCTCTGGGTGGCGGCCTGGAGAGGTCACTCTCTTGCAGAGGGTTGTAGTTGTTAATTCCTTAGTTTACAGTAAGTTGTGGTATATAGCTGCGGTATACTCCCTTGTAGAGGACGATGTTTTAAGATTGCAAAGTCGGGTATTAAGGTTTATATGGGGTTATGGGAGGCATTGGTTAGGGAGGGATGTGGTAATGACTAAGGTAGCGAAGGGAGGGCTAGGTTTGATACCACTGCAGAGACGTTTGATGGGCATATATGTTAGGCAGGAATACCTAGCACAAGGTGGGATTCGAGGAGTGAGAGTGGGGAGGGTAATGAGTGAGGTTCGCAGATGGTGGAAGGGTGGGAATTTGTTGTTTTGTGAGGCAATTTTAAGGTATCTTTTGGTGGTTCCAGATCCTGGTAAGGTGAAGGTAGGGAGGTTAGATAAGGTGGGAAGGCGAGAAAAGGAGGTTTTAGGTATGGAGGTTTATCCGTGTTATGATTGGAATGTAACGTGGTTTTGGTTTAGGCGTTTAAAGTTGCCTCCTAAGGTACGTGAAATTGGTTTTCGGTTTTTACATGGTATATTGGCGTCTAGGGCTCAGCTTTTCGTGATGGGACTATCGGGCAATGGGTTTTGTCAGCGCTGTGGGTTATGGGATATGGCTTTCCATGTTGTATATTTTTGTGAGAGTCTTGAGGGGGTGAGGGAATGGTTTTTAGGGATCATCCGAGGTGTGGGGGGGGGTTATCGCTGTTAAGATGTTTAAGTCTGGATGTTGTGGGGTGCCCAGAGGATGTGAGGCGTGCGGTGATGTATTTGGTATTGGATTATATTTATGCTTCGTGGAGTATGAGGGAGGTTCGGAGTGATGTTAGGATTAGGGCTTTGGCAGCGAGATTTTATAGGACTAAGTGTAGGAACCAGGAGTTGTATGGGAGGGTGTGGGATAGGTTTTTTTCTGAGGGTTATAGGCAATTGTCGATGGGGTCGTTGCTGGGTTAACTCTGAGCTATAGTTTCTGGGTTTTTTACAAGGAAGGGGTTGGTCTCTGGTGTGGGAGGGGGGTTGAAGGGAAAGGTGTGAAAGTTGTTTCGTGGGGTTTATGTATGGGGTTGGGGAAGGGGTGGTTTCTCGGGGTTTTCCCGGTCATCCACTCACCCTTTTCCCCTTGGGGAAAGGGGTAGGGGTTTTTCTTTTTATGGATGAGTATGTGTGTGGTATGTTTGGTGCCTCGGACGGGGGGGAGGTTTTGGGTGGTTCTTTTATTTTGTCCTTTTTAGGTTTCAGGGTTTTTTCCAAAGGGGGTTTGCCTTACTTGGGGGCCAGGTGTGTGCCCTAAGTGTTTATATTTTGTTTTTTTCCTTATGGTTCTCTTTTCAAAGAGGATAAAGTTTTTTATACTATTATTCCCTTTTCATGGCTTGTTATCTGGCAAAATTCTTCGTATTTTAATATGAGAAGATGTAATACAGTTCTTTCTTTCTATGTATGTATAGACACTGGATGGGACTGATCCGATGACTTTATCACTGTGAGGTGTTGGTAACAGGCCAAGGGTTTCCTTTTACTGAAGTTTATATGACTTGCACGCAATGTGTGTGTGCCTAGGATCATTATTGTTGGGTCACATTATCACGGGTTTTAGTTGTAGGTTTAGGGTTTTCATTGTCTGTTTTTAAAACCCTTTTGGGGTTTCTATGTTTTGTTTCAGTTAGGTATATTTTGTGTGGTTTTTTTTTGTGTATACATGTTGGATAGGATCTTATATATGTTTTGTTGTACTATGTGTAAATTGCTTTGCAGATCTTATAGGATCCATAATCACTGTTTTGTTTTGTTACTTTCATTTGGAATGCTTAGGAACTTTTATTTGTGAGACGGACTTTTGTAAAAAAAAAAACAAAAAAAAACAAATTGCTTTTTTTTTTTGGTTACTTACATGTTTTGTGTTGTTTAAGTTTGTTTTGGCATTGTGGGGAGGTTAGGAGTTATGTAACGCTATTTTTTGTATTGTATGTTGCATTTATGTCTCAGTCTAATGTTGTATTGACAACGCTTTGTATGCATCATTAAGATTGGTATAAAGGTTTTGTTTGTAAGTTTAATGTTTTATTTTTGAAGTTTCGTTGTTATAGGGTAGTAAGGTTTTTTTGGTGTTAATATGGCACATTCTTGTGTAGGGTTTTAGTGCTTACTGATGTTTTGGTATATCTTTGTTATGACCTTACTTGTAGTAAGGTGACTACTTGGTGTATTGCTAGTATGTAAATTGTAAGTTTTTAAATAAAATATAAAAAAAAAAAGTTTCCTCTCACCCCACCACTCCCTTACTTCCCGCAGCACCCCTTCCACCCCAGCCTCACCTCTCCCCCCCAACCCTCCCCTCCTTACCACACAACGTTTCACATACATACACAACAATCTCCTTTCCAGCCATATTAAACCCAAACCTCCAGAAATTACCCTTTTCCTAGCTATCTCCTTCCTGAGCCAATGTCTACCATGTGCCCAAATAAACTTAAATACCCTGCTCTCCAATTCTTTAACATCCCAACTTAATAAAGGAAAAATGTTGGCAATATACCATATCTTACTATATATCATGTTATTAAGCGCAATGACCCTCTGCCGCAACGTTAGCTCTCCAACTATTCAACCGCTCCGTCGCACTTTTAACTACATTCCTCGAATTCACCTCTCTCGCCTCATCCCTGTCTCTCATGTAAACAATACCACATATTTTCACCCTGTCCACAATTTTCCACCCATACCTGCTACCCAACCCGCCCCCACCCAAGCGCCTACTTCCAACAATATGGATTTAGCTCCATTGACCCTCATGCCAGTTGCACTACAGAAAGACTTTAAGTGTATTCCTATGTTAACCAGTCCCACCTCGTGACACACTAACACCGTCGTGTCATCTACATATCCCACCACATTTCTAATCCCCTTATCCCTCCCCCCCAACCCCTTCCCATCCCCCACTAATCTGTAAAACGGATCCTGTAAGCAAGCGAAAAGGATCTGCGACAGGGGACAACCCTGTCGCAGACCCCTTTCCATCCTAACCACCCCTCCCAACCTACCATTTATTTGCACCCTCACACTTGCCCCTGCATATAATGCCCTAACCCAATCCAGCACTTCCAATCCAAACCCCTGCCTTTTCATTATTCCAAACATACTCTCACGCTCCACACTATCATATGCTCCCTTCCAATCCAGTGCAAGTATTCCTCCCTCTTCCTCTCTATCTATGAAATCTTTAATACGTTCATGTCCCTCCCCCACACCCCTTCACGGTATCCCCCCCTGTCCTTCCTCAATCACCCCCCCTATCACCCTTTTTAATCTATTACCTAAAATTTTAGCATATATTTTATAATCCGTATTCATAAGTACTAAAGGTCTATAATTCTCTAATGTTTCCCCTTCCTTCCCCTTCCTCACTAATACCATTACCCCCATACCCATGTCCTTTTCATACCATTCATCACACCTACCATACAATCCTTTATAATGTCCCAATTCTCCTTATAAAATTCATTTGCCAAACCATCCATACCTGGAGCCTTGCCCTTACTTAATCCTTCCACTGCCTCCCACACCTCCCTCTCACTAATCATGCCCTCCAATCCCTCCCGATCTTCCCTACTCAACCTCTCCCTAATCTTTCCCAATAAAATGCTCCTTTCCTCTATACCCCCCCCCCACTGCTCATGTGCCTTGCAAACCACTTATCAGCATACACATTCATTCCTTCCGTGGAATTTATTCTCATACCCTTCACATAATTCCCCATGTCTTCATCCACTTCCAGATACTCCAATGACATTCTATCCCGTCTATGTTTACACTTCCCCAAAACATATTGTGAGGGTCTATCCCCCCACAACACATCATCCATTCCGGCTTTCATTCTACATGCCCCAAACCTCTCATTCTGCAAGGTCTTCAACCTATCTTTCAACACCTTAATTTCCTCTGTCATTCTATGTCCTCCCTGCATATAACAGTCTTTCAAGAGTCCCTCAATGTAATTTTGTAAACCGTATCTCCATCCCGCTTCTTCCCTTCCCAACCTCTGATAGTAAGCTTGGATGCCAGGCTTCCCAGTACTTACCCACCAATCCACCAAAGCCCCCCCCCTCCCTACTCCCCATCCAAAACCCACCCCACCAATCCCTAAATTCCTCCCTTTTACCATCACCCTTTAATAACTGCACATTTAATTTCTAAAAACCCCTATACCATTTTGCAACCCCTTCCCACCCCACCTCCACCAACACTCCCCGATGATCCGTGAAACCCACATCCAAATATTGCACTCCCCCACTACCACGCTACCTGTTACATAAATCCTGTCTAGTCGAGCCGCATACCCTCTTCTAACAAACGTAGGCTCACCCGCACCTCCCACCCCAATCACGTCTTTCAAACCTACCCTCCTAAGTACGTCCCTTAAGGCTGCAAGTACACAACCTCCTCCCCGCGGCTCTACATCCCTCTCTCTAATTACACAATTAAAATCCCCTCCAACAATCATTACATTTGGCAAATCCTGACATGCATAAATCATGTAATCCCAAACAAAATCCACCTTTACCTTCCTTGCCGCTTCCGCCGGCATGTACACTCCTAAAAAACATACCCTAACTCCACTCCACTCCCCATCTACTCTAACCAGCCTACCCCCCACACTCCTCCCATCGCAAAGGTTTGAAAGGGCTTGACACCGCCACTGCTACCGCCACCCCCCCCTTTAATCTACTGGATGAACTTGCAAACACTTTGTATCCATTCAAAAGTAATTCCCCACCACACCTATAATTGTGTTCCTGTATAAAAGCAACTGTCACACCATACCTTCGCAACGTACACTCCACCCAAGCCCTCTTAATTTCATCCCTCAACCCATTTATATTAAGTGTTAAACACTTGAAAACTATGTCAAGGGTTTGCCCCAAGGCCTCTGTGGAAGTTGTACCCCTGACTTCCCTTTACACATTTTACCCATTTGCTTCCCTCCCTTAAAAGTACCCCTCTCTAGTACCAAACCTAGATCTTTTTTAGCAACTTCCACCCAAGCCTTTTTACAGATCCTCTGCGCCGGTGTCAGCACATCCTCGCTGCCTGATGAATTGCCAGACCTTTTACGTGTCCTCTTTATGTCTTCCACACTACTTGCATCCTCGGTCTGATGGACCTCCACCTGTACATCTTCTATAATTAAGTGTTGGTCCACTGGACTGGCACTCTCCACACTTTCCACCACATTTACTGCATCTATCAAACCATCATTAGTGCTTACACTTAGCACCGGCAAAGGGTCGTCCAATATTTCCTTTAATATTTGTTCTAGTGGTACCTCCTCTGCCGGACTCTCATGGTGATCACAGTCAACCCTCCACAATCTCACTCCAGAGTTTCGTCTGCTTCTCTCGTTGCGTCTCCTCCTTCCGTTCCTCTCTCTGCGCCTGCACTTTCACTACTCGTTGCTCTGGCACTTGTCTGGGTCCCGTCCTCCTCATGCAGTCAGCCACCACATGATCGTAGGCGCCACACAGGCGACAGATCCTGCGCTGTCCCATGTAGGTCACATACACTTGGGTCCTGAAGTCTGGTATAACAACGTAGGACGGTATGGGGTGCTTCAATGTCATTTTCAACGAGTACGATCCCTCAGGGAGGTCCATCAGCGGTCCCTCGCTCCACTTTCCAGGTGTTGCTGCGTGTATCGTACCATACACACTGAATACCGTACTGATGTCAGTCGGGTCCGCTTCAAATGGGACGTTCTTCAAACGTACCCAAGTGTACGTACGTGAAACGTCCTTCAATCGTACCTGAAGGCCAGTGTGCACCGTGTATACATGATCCTGGTGTCGATCTACGAGTCGGTCATAAACTTCTGCCGTCAGTAGCTTCACAAATACTCTATTCATCCCATTCAGGGCAACGCCATACAAATCTCCTATGTCAAGACCATACACATCTCGTAATATCGTCGGTAAGACAGTCCCGGCCGTTGCAGGGTTTAGAACGCGAGTCACAAGGTCAACACAGACAGTATTCAAACGTCTCCTCCCTGCTGTCGCCATGTTGCTTTTGAAAGTATTAAACAAATTCTAACCACACAATACAGCGAAAAATTAATGTGAAGGACCTGGGAGTGAAAATGTTAGAGGATCTTACCTTCAAAGACTTCATCTGCTAGAATCCTCCGTCTTGCAAGACTATTACAGCCAGAATCTATTTATAGAATACAGTTCCAGTTATACGATGTAGTTCCAGTTATACAATGTAGTCCCAGTTATACAGTGTAGTTCCAGTTATACAATGTAGTTCCAGTTATACAGTGTAGTTCCAGTTATACAATGTAGTTCCAGTTATACAGTGTAGTTCCAGTTATACAATGTAGTTCCAGTTATACAATGTAGTTCCAGTTATACAATGTAGTTCCAGTTATACAGTGTAGTTCCAGTTATACAATGTAGTTCCAGTTATACAGTGTAGTTCCAGTTATACAGTGTAGTTCCAGTTATACAGTGTAGTTCCAGTTATACAGTGTAGTTCCAGTTATACAATGTAGTTCCAGTTATACAATGTAGTTCCAGTTATACAATGTAGTTCCAGTTATACAATGTAGTTCCAGTTATACAGTGTAGTTCCAGTTATACAATGTAGTTCCAGTTATACAGTGTAGTTCCAGTTATACAATGTAGTTCCACTTATACAGTGTAGTTCCAGTTATACAATGTAGTTCCAGTTATACAATGTAGTTCCAGTTATACAATGTAGTTCCAGTTATACAATGTAGTTCCAATTATACAGTGTAGTTCCAGTTATACAATGTAGTTCCAGTTATACAATGTAGTTCCAGTTATACAGTGTAGTTCCAGTTATACAGTGTAGTTCCAGTTATACAATGTAGTTTCAGTTCTCTCATACAATGAGTTTTATCATTATCCTTCACGTTTCGCCTCCGTCTTGTAAGACTATCACAAGCAGAAGACTCCGTCTTGCAAGACTATCACAGCAGAATCCTCCGTCTTGTAAGACTATCACAGCCAGAAGACTCCGTCTTGCAAGACTATCACAGCAGAATCCTCCGTCTTGCAAGACTATCACAGCCAGAAGACTCCGTCTTGCAAGACTATCACAGCCAGAAGACTCCGTCTTGCAAGACTATCACAGCCAGAAGACTCCGTCTTGCAAGACTATCACAGCCAGAAGACTCCGTCTTCCTATCGCTTATCGCGCTACAAGCTGAGGAGGTTCGAACCTCCAACAATTGTAGCTCTGAGTAGCTTATACAGTGGCATTGCTTCATATAAAGTAAGAACCGTATACCAACGTACATCCCTGAAATCTCAAGTACGGATTTAATCAATTTTCTCGTTGTATTTTATTTACGTTAAAGTTAGATTAGGGTTAGTTCAGTTAGAATAGGAACAAATGTAGCATAAGTCAATAACTACACTAATACAAAAGGTCGACTGAAAATTCTGAAGCATCATCAGAACCTGAAGAACCGCAGAGTGAACCGTAAATCCTACTGTTAGATAATTATATTTTCCTCAGTGTGACAGTTACATTCTTAGTGATATATTGACGTTCAATTGGAGGACGGGATGCTACGTGACGCTGCACAGCTCGCACAAGAAATATAACACTCTTGTGGAAAATATTGGTATTTTCCGAAAGTTGTAATTGATAAACTTTCCAATATGAACAGATATCCTTAATGTACCGCTGGTACATGGGGGTATGTAATAGAGAACCATCATACCAGCGGGGAGGAAGCGGGAAGAGGCTGGGCAGGGAGGAGGTAGAGGGGAATAGGCAGAGAGTGAACAGCGAGCCTACCGAGCCGATATCCGGTGATGGGATGGCGAGCGGAATTTGTCGTAGACGTCCGCCAAATCGGATTTAATTACCTCCTTTCGTAATGTGGAGGAATATCCAGGGAAGCGGCGAATATAAAGTGGGACAATCGGTCCAGGAGGTCCAGTAATCGGACAATAATTGTGAAATAAGGTGCCGCCGGCGAGTGACGCGGTCATAGGCCTATTTGAACTGAGTGAAATGACCATACGGCAGGATAAAGTCGTAACCCTGATGCGGGGGAGTTCATCTTAGAAGAGACTGAAATATATTCGATGAACTTTGGGAAATGGTGAAAATAGTGAAACCGAGTTGTAAATAATCAGGGGTTGATTGTACTGGGTGAGGCTAGCTTGGGTACGCCATACCCCGACCGCCATATTGGATGTGATTGAAATGAACTAACATATCGCAAGTTATCTACTCGAAATCCAAGTATCGAGACTGTGAATGTGTATAAACTAGTGGGGCATTAAGCCGGGATATATGTAATATGTAAAGTTATACGTATAAACAGTACAAAAGGTCGGATTAGTGAGAGGATCTGATTCGCTACCCCGACCAACCACATGTTAACTAACGCTCGGTCTCGTGGGCGTATAAGAGTGCACGGAAATTAACCTTCCTTGACTCGACGAGACAGCTAATACCATCGCGATCGAATCAGATCGCAGGAGGACGTCAACAACGGTACGACTCCCTCATCTAAAGCTAAGTACTCTGCTTGCGTATTTGTTATTGGCCAATGATATTGTTACGCACAGTAGATGTACTTTAGCTAGGTCAACGATCTACGATACACCGCTATGATGCTGTTAATTAGGTGAGTGTTGGTCATGTTAATTTAACTAAGTGTTCTCTACCTCTTCTCCGGAGTGATCAGTTGTTTAACAACCAATACAGTCCACTTAAATTTAATATAACATAACTATAATAAATGATCTTCTCAGATTTATTTATACTGGTCCAGAGTGCAGTGGGCTAACGAGAATATTGAAGGTACCCCCTCGGTGCGGCCAGGAGCGGGTAAAGTTCTCACATACCTTTAAGGGAATGACTGCGGTAAAATTATACGAGCCTGTCATCTCCCTGGGAGTTTGTTTATTGCTAGTGGCGGTGTCCCAGATAGACTTATCTCTCACAATTCCCCACAACTCTGCTTTTTTGCATCCATCACAAGTCACGACCATCTGTCAGTGAGTGAGGAGATAACTGAAGACTAGAAGCGTGATCCACACAGCAAGAGCTGCATCACTGACCAGTCAGCCACACAACTTACAATATAATGGTTTAACAGTTAGACTTCGGTAACCTGTTTATGTCAGATACACTATCTGTAACTGTACTATTTTTATCCCAGAGTTTTATCAGCTCTAATGGTACATATTTTCTCTAACTTTTCAACCATATAATATTCGTAAATAACTCATTATGAACAACTGTTAATGAATAAAAAACTAGCTTTGCATGGAGCAGCCGTGGTAGCTACATACAAGTGCAAACCTTTGCACTTTCTCTAATTTCTTGACGTGTTTGACCAGGTGTGGGTTCTGTTCTGGTGCTTCACACTCCAATATGGTCCTGACATACACAGTGAACAATGTCTTGAATGACTCCTTAGATGTCGAAACACTGTTCATAGGTTTGTCAGGCGCCCATATGCTGCAGCAGTTATTTGGTTGATGTGCGCCTCAGGAGATATGTTCGGTATGATGCTCACCACAAGATTTTATTTCCTTGAGTGACTTTTGCAGCCTTTGACCTCCTAGGCTGTACTCCGTTTGTGGCCTCTTTGTCCTTCCCCAAATTTCGTTACTTTGCAGTTGCTGAGGTTAAACACTAAGAGACATTTCTCGGACCAGGCTTGTAGCTGTCCAGATCTCCTTGTACGCTTACCTATCCTCATCCACTTCTCATTTGCTTCACATCGTCTGCAAATAGTGACACCTTTGATTCTGTCCTTTCTGTCATGTCATTCACATATTCTGGAAACAGCATGAGACCCATGAATGACCCTTGTGAAACCCACTCAGATACCTCGCCACTAATCACCGTCGTTGTTTCCTTCCTGTCAGTTATTCCCTGATTCATTGCAGGATTTTTTCTGCTGTTCCTGCCTGCTCCTCAAGCTTTTCAGCCAGTCTCTTGTGTGGTGCTGTGTCAGAATCTTTCTTACATTTGAAGATGCAGTCTACCCACCCATCCCTCTGCTGTCTTACTTCTGCTACCTTATCGTAGAACTCCAGTAGGTGTGTTGGATTTCCCTTCCCTGAAGCAGTGCTTGTTTTCATGTGCGAAGGACCTGGGAGTCATAATGTCAGAGGATCTCACCTTCAAAGACCACAACAATGCATCTACCACATCTGCTAGAAAAATGATAGGATGGATAATGAGAACCTTCAAAACTAGGGGCGCCAAGTCCATGAGATTTTCTTCAGATTGCTTGTTCTCTCTTGATTGAAACACTACTGTACACTTACTGCCCCCTTCAAGGCAGGCGAAATTGCTGACCTAGAGAGTGTACAAAGAACTTTCACGACACACATAAATTCAATACGGCACCTAAATTACTGGGAACGGTTGAAGTCCCTTGATTTGTATTCCCTGGAACGCAGGCGAGAAAGATACGTGATAATATACACGTGGAAAATCCTAAAGGGATTAGTACTAAACTTGCTGATTGGGAATCTAATTCTTTGCTTCCTTTCCTTGATGTTCAAGTCCACAGCTCAGTTACAGGTTTTGCCTTTTCCATGTACCGCAAGCCTATGCATTCACTACTTTTCTTATCATGCCTCCTATGTCAAGAAAAGTGTTCTTATCTCCCTCTTTCTCCGTGCTCTCCGCATTTGTGATCCTCAGTTCCTTGAAGCAGAAATTTCCACTCTTCATAATTCCCGCCTTGGCTACCCTTCCCATTTCACAGACTCTGCTTTCTCTCGTGCCAAACGAACTTTCTTCTCTCCTAAACCCTCTACTCCTGGGAACTCTCCTGTCCTCTGCCTTCCTTACATCTTTGGTCTCTCTAATCTCAACAACTCTCTCCGTTCTTTATACATCAAACTTACCTTTCGCCAGACTAACACTCTTCGCACTAATCTAGTTCATACCTCTCCTCCCTCTATAGATTCTCCTGGTGTCTACTCTATTTCTTGCTCCTCCTGTCCTCTTCACTACTTTGGAGAAACTGGCTGATCTCTTTCTGACAGACTTAGGGAGCATAAAAATAGTGTTAGGCTTGTTGACACTAATAATGCTCTTTTCTGTCATGTAAGAGATCACAGTCATCCTATTGATTGGTCTTCTGCTAAAACTGTCTACCCTACGTCCAACTTTCACAGTCGCCGTCTGGTTGAATCCTTCCTTATACACAACTTTCCCTGTATAAATCTTAGCCCTGGCTTTGTCTCTGTAGATGCTTTCCTCTCCCATTACATTGTTAAATGCTCCAAACTTCAGAACACCCGTGACTTAACCTGATTCCTTCTATCTCTTCACCCTTCTCCTCTTTCTTCTTTCTCCTCTGTGTTTTCTTTCTTTTCTTTTCTTTTATTTTCATTTTTTTCACTGTGTTCTTGTCCTTAACCTATGCAGGCCACCAGCTTCATTACAGTGCTCCTTTCCTAGAATATGACTGACTCCACCACTACTACTACCACTACCACTACTACTACTACCACTACCACTACTACTTCCACTATTACCCCTCCACCACTTTCTTGTGCCCTCCCCTGTCTGCCTGGCAGGGTGCTGTGAGGGTCTACTGCCTTGGGTGGGGTGAGGGCTGTGAGTTTGGTTTGTTTTAGGGTAATATGGTTGCGAGGTTCTATAGGTGTTTGCGCTTGTTGCTCCACTCGACTCTAGTTATTCCCTACTGACTCTAGCTTTGTCTCTCTTTCTTGCCCCTTTCATCTCTGTGTCCTCTCAGCTTCTGTCGTTCTGATCTCCTGTCACGATCTAGGAGCACCTTCAAGTACGTTGTTGATTTTTTTAGCAGTGGTTTCTTCTGCTGAATCCTGTTCCACACTGTTTCTGTCTTGAAAATCACTTTGACTGGCCGATTTCTCCCTTGAGTATCCCCTTATTCTCTGAAAATTTATCAGCTCAGTCATGTTCTCCTCTCCTGTTTGATGATATTTTCAAAATCTTCTTCTCTCTGCCGTCTTTAATTTTATGTTCTTCCTTCACTCTCCTGAAGCCAATATATAAAGGCTGACTTCTCCCTCTCCTTCTACTATTGCTTTTTCCTCTGCATCTCTGTGTCCCATTTATATATAACCACTGCCTCCCTTAATATTTCCTGGATCTCCCCGTAGCCTGGTCGCTTCTCTGCAGGGGTGTCTGTCACTTTCTTTAAGAACCTAAGAAGGAACATTGAAGCAGGCCTACTGGCCCATGCGACGAGTAGTAGACATTTCTTCTGTATGACGCAAGATGGCCACCGTGCGCACAAGTGACAAAAGAAAGTTACAGACTTCCCTGCAGAGGAGCGATCAGGCTACCGGAGATCCAGGAAATATTAAGGGAGGCAGTGGTTATATATAAATGGAACACAGAGATGCAGAGGAAAAAGTAATGGTAGAACGAGAGGGAGAAGTCAGTCTATATATATGGGCTTCAAGAGAGTGAAGGAAGAACATACAATTAAAGACGGCAGAGAGAAGAAGATTTTGAAAATATCATCAAACAGGAGAGGAGAACATGACTGAGCTGATAAATTTTCAGAGACTAAGGGGATACTCGAGGGAGAAATCGGCCAGTCAAAGTGATTTTCAAGACAGAAACAGTTAATGTATTCTATGCTGTGTGTGTGATCTATGTGTGTGTGTGTGTGTGTGTGTGTGTGTGTGTGTGTGTGTGTGTGTAACTTATGTGTGTGGGTTTATTAAGTGTGTGAAAAGTAGTAGTGAAATTGTGTGTTATGGTGTATGAGTGTGTATGTGGGGTCTGCGAAATCGTCTACAGTGCTCCTCTACCTGGCCTGACCTGACTTACGCCTGATCCACCAGTTAATTAATGTATTCTATGCTTCACCTGTCTGCTCGCCCTTTTTACTAGAAATTACCAATTGCTATTCGTTACCAAGTACTTGGTATCCTATTCCTTATCGTACTATGAGAGTTGACCGTTCACAAACAGCTTGGCGGTTAGGTAATTGGAATTTACACCCGACTCCCCGAAAACCACGCATAGGTGAGATATTCTTGTGATGCAGCCTGTAGTATCCTGTAGATTGTCCAAGTCGGTGAGGTGTTCTGGCGTATATCAACTTTCGTTTCTTGTTGATATATAATATAACCTATTCACTGTATTTCTTTCACTTGTCACATATTAATTTCACTTTATTACCTTGGGTGACACATGTGGCAACGTCGCCTGGAGCACACTAGGCCTTCCCACACTGACACCGCCACCAGATATCAATTTGTACTTCGCTTATAAAATTGTGGCTCTCCCCGCACTTATGTTGCTCAGGGCAACTCGTAAATCACTTCAAGGGTTGTTCACTACCCAGACACACTTGATGACCCCTGCAATATCCTTGGGTATCCCTCAAAAACACTTAAATTCGCAGAGCACTAAAAGATGTGACCTTTGCACGCGGTGTCCCTACTGTGTGTGTGTGTGTATGTGTGTATGTGTGTGTATGTATGTGTACTCACCTAATTGTGCTTCACCTCCTCCTCAGTTGTGTGTATGCCCTCTAGCACTTGATACATCCCTTGTTGGTGATGAACCCCGTCCTGTCTACCCAGCTGCCTTCTTTCCTCCACTGTGAATACTTCCTTAAACCTCAAGTTGAGCTCCTCACATTCCTCTTGATCGTTACTTGTGAGTTCCCCATCTTCTCTCCTCAGCCTTATCACCTGGTCCTTGACTGTTGTCTTCCTATTGATGTGACTGTATACATCAGTTTCGGGTCGGACTTAACTTTCGATGCTATGTCGTTTTCGTACTGTTTCTGGGCCTCCCTCCGTAACTGTGCATACTCGTTTCTAGCTCTTCTACTAATCTCTTTGTTTACTTGGGTTCTTTGCCTTCTGTACCTTTTCCATTCTCTGACACTCTGAGTCTTTGCCTCCCTGCACTTTTGGGTAAACCAGGGGCTTTTCTGGCCTTCCCGCTTAATCTTTTTCCTCTGGGTATAAACCGTTCCTCTGCCTCCTTGCACTTTGCCCCTACATATTCCATCATTTCATTTATTGTCTGTCCTTCCATTTCCCTTTCCCACTGAACCTCCTGCAGGAAATTCCTCATGCCCGTGTAGTTTCCTCTTTTAAAGTCTGGTTTGTCTCTATCGGTACCGTTTTCCCTCTCCACTTGTAGC
Source organism: Cherax destructor (assembly GCA_009830355.1). Lineage (NCBI taxonomy): Eukaryota > Metazoa > Arthropoda > Malacostraca > Decapoda > Parastacidae > Cherax > Cherax destructor. Next base: position 774 of record WNWK01021957.1, on the reverse strand, counting down.
TCTACAATGTACTCAAAGCTCAACACCATATGGTCACTGGCTCCCACGGGGCTCTCGTGTGTTATGTCTTCAATATCTGAGCTGTTCAGGGTGAATACAAGGTCCAGTCTTGCTGGTTCATCTTCTCCTCTCACTCTGGTCGTGTCCCTGACATGTTGGTGCATCAGGTTTTCCAGTACCACGTCCATCATCTTGGCTCTCCAAGTTTCTGGACCCCCACATGGTTCTTGGTTCTCCCAGTCGATCTCCCTGTGGTTGAAATCGCCCATGACCAGTAGCTTCGCTCTGCTCATGTGTGCTTTTCTTGCCACCTCCTCCAGAGTGTCCACTATCGCTCTGTTGTTCTCATCGTATTCTTCGCCTGGCCTCCTGCAGTTCTGTGGTGGGTTATACATCACTGCAATGACTATCTTGTGCTCCCCAGACTGGATGGTACCTACTATGAAGTCCCTTTCTCTACACACCTCCATTCCTTCCATTTCCTCGAATCTCCAACGGTTCCTTACAAGCAATGCAACCCCTCCTCCCCCCCTGCTCCTTCTATCTTTCCTCAGGATCTGATATCCCTGCGGGAAGATTGCATCTGTTACTGTCTCATTTAGTTTAGTTTCTGTGACAGCTATGATGTCTGGGGACACCTCACCTATTCTTTCATTCCACTCTTCATACTTATTTGTAATTCCATCTGCGTTTGTGTACCAAACCTTCAACCTTGTTTCCAATACTGTGGCCCTGGGGAGATCTTGGTGGGTTGGGGGTGTGGGCAGGGTGCCC
>WNWK01021956.1:0-33315 GCA_009830355.1 Cherax destructor | reverse complement strand
GACCGATAGCCTTTTTACCACGTCAAGGAGCCCCCTTAAAGAGGTCCTATACCATGAGCTGCCACCTTTCTTAAGAGTATCTTGTGAGGTACTCTATCGAAGGCCTTACTGAAATCCAAGTAAACTATATCATATTCTTTACCACTGTCTACTGCCTCAAATGTTTTATTGAAGAACGTCAGTAAATTTGTCAGGCAGGAACGACCTCGATGAAGATCAGACGCATGTGCAACATCTGGGTGTCTTTATTGTAGACGTTTCGCCATATGTCCTTGAATTTATATTGATAAAGTCACTGGATGGCAAAACGTCTACAATAAAGACACCCAGATGTTGCTCATGTGTCTGATCTTCATCGAGGTCGTTCCTGCCTGACAAATTTACTGACGTTCTTCAATGGTATAGGAGGTAAAGTTCTAGCATGGATAGAGGCATGTCTTACCAAGAGAAAGCAGAGTTTCCATTAATGGGGTCAAATCTGAATGGGGATTAGTCATTAGTGGCCCATTGTTGTTCATAATTTACATTAATGATCTTGATGAAGGAATTACAAGTGACATGAGCAGATTTACTAATGATAATAATGAGTATTGTATACCATTGATGTACTTGAGGAAAGACCTCATTTGTCTGGTAGGAAAGACCTCATTAATCAAATTATGCTCATCAAGGTGACTTTTAATAATATCAGCTATAATTGAGTCTAATAATTTGCCTACTATAGACGTCAGGCTTATTGGTGAGTAATTTGATGGAATGGACTTATCCCCTGATTTAAATATAGGAATTGCATTAGCCATCTTCTACATTTGTGGCGCAACACTAGTTTTGACGGACGCATTAAACACATTCGTTAATGGCTGACTAAGTTCCATCTCGCATTCCTGAAGTACCCTGGAACCTAACTTGTCAGGTCCAGTGAACATATTTTCTTTCAGTTTATCTACGTGTTTGATAACCATGTCCCTCGTGATAGTAATATTAGCTAATTTATTTACTTCAGGAACTGAATAATTGTTAATTTCTGGGACATCATTTGTCTTCCTGTGTTAAGACTGACAAGAAATAACCACTAAATATAGAACACATTTCTTGTCCATTATCCGTCAGCTGTCCATCCCCAATTTTCAGTGGTCCCACTTTTTCCCTCACCTTCGTCCTATACACTTAAAAAGAAACCTTTTGGATTAGTCTTTGATTCATTAGCAACTTTAATTTCATAGTCACGTTTAGCCTTTCTAATCCCCTTTTTTACTTCTCTCTTAAACTGAACATATTGGTCAATAAGGTTAATCTCTCCTCTTTTGATATGCCTATAAATTCTTCTTAACTCTCCTAATAGATGCTTTAGTCTTTTATTAATCCATCTGGGATCATTCTTATTTGACCTAATTTCTCTCTGGGGACTATATACACTGAGCACGTTGTACATTATTAAGAAAAAAATCATAAATGCAGATCCCTTGGCTATCGTAAGTTTGATCATTGTCAATAAAATCATTAGCTAAATTACCCCAAATCGAGACTAGACAAGTGTTCCCTAAGTCCATTATAATCGGCAGAACGAAAATCGGGGACTGTTATCGTATTATCGTTATTCTGGTACTGCCAGGTAATATTAAAGGTAATAGAGATGTGATCTCTTGCGCCAAGCTCTTCAGTGATCTCCAGATTATTAACAAGGGTTTCTTTATTTGACAAGACTAGGTCGAGCAAATTATTACCTCTGATAAGTTCTGTTACACATTGTTTCAGAAAACAGTCCTGAACTACTTCCAGAAAGTCACTGGACTCCAGACTACCAGTCAAAAAATTGAAGTTAAAATCCCCCACTATTACTACGTTATCGTGTCTAGAAGCCCTGACAATTTTCGTCCCTCTATTGTTTTCTAAGCCAGGAGGTCGGTATATTATACCTAAAATTAGTTTTTCTTGACTTTCTAGAAATTCTTCCCAAACAGATTCTGTTACTAATCCATCTATTTTTATACCTGTTTTTATGCAACAATTTATATTTTCTCGTACATATATTGCAACTCCTCCCCCTTCCCGTAATATCTATGTACATGGGACAACTTTAACCTCGAATGTGACACTCGGCAACCATATCCCGACTCTTTAAATCATACCATGTTTCAGTTATTGCAATGACATCAAGGTTCTCAGCTCACGCTACCAAACGTAATCATTAATTTTATTTCTTGCTCTTCAACTATTAGTATAAAATACATTAACATGTTTTTTATCTTGTACATCTTTTTCCAATTCAACTTTGCTTTCACACAATTTCTGTTATCATTGCCCAGTGTTACTCGATGACTGTTATTCTTAAGGTTAATAATATCAAAGCCTCATTATTTTCCATTCCTAAACCCATACCTCTAACTAATCTTAGTTTAAAGTCCTAACAACATCCTCAAATGAGCTAGCAAGAAAACCCACACCTGCCCTGGATAAGTGAACCCCATCCCTGGCATACATGTCATTTCTACCTTAGAAGTGGTCCCAGTTGTCAATGAAGGGTACTGCATTAGCCTTACAGTGTTTGTTCAGCCAACAATTAATACCAATTGCTCTAGACAGCCATTCATTTCCAACACCCCTTCTTGGCAAAATGCTACATATAACAGGGCTCCCTCCCTTCTTCCTAAAAATGTCTGTCCTATACCTTCTTGCTAAATTCTCACTTCTACGCTTGCCTACATCTTTGCCTCCAGCACTGAGGCAGATAATAGGATTGATCCCATTACCTTCATGATGTTGTCAAGCTAGGTAACAATATCATCCGTCCCAGCCTCAGGAAAGCAAACCCTCTGTCTACTACTCCTATCCTTCAAGCAGAAGGCCCTATCTATGGACCTAACAAGCACAATGTTTTTATCTTCCTTGTTCATCGTGACGTTCCCCGTAGTCGATTCACGTTCATCGGATAACATGGAGAATGTGTTCGAAGTTACCACAGAAGTATCCTGGTTCTTTGTTGTTTCTACCCCTCCATCCATCCTCTTGATCCTCAGCTTCGTTCCATGCTGTCCAGCCACTGTCCAGGTTCCTTTCTTGACCTGATGATTCACAACAGAAGGATTATTACGAGTCCTATTGTTTTCCTCAGTCAATCATTGTATCTCGAGCTTAGCCACCCTCAACTCCTCCTTAATCTGCTGGTAAAGTTGCTCAACAGAGAACAGGAGAACACGCTAGACACGTCTTCACAGAGCAACGTACACATTACCACTCAAGCAAGGTCTTGAAGCACAGTCTTCAAGCATAGTATTAGAGCATAGTCTTGAAGCATAGTATTGTAGCATAGTCCTGATACATAGTCTTGAAGCATAGTCTTGAAACATAGTCTTGAAGCATAGTCTTGAAGCATAATCTTGTAGCATAGTCTTGAAATATAGTCTTGAAGCCTAGTCTTGAAGCATAATCTTGTAGCATAGTCTTGAAATATAGTCTTGAAGCATAGTCATGAAGCATAGTCGTCTTGTAGCATAGTCCTGAAGCATAGTCTTGAAATATAGTCTTGAAGCATAGTCATGAAGTATAGTCTTGAAGCATAGTCTTGCAACATAGTCTTGAAGCATTGTTTTGAAGCATAGTCTTTTACCATAGTCTTGAAGCATAGTCTTGTAGCATAGTCTTGTAGCATAGTATTAAAGCATAATCTTGAAATATAGTCTTGAAGCATAGTCATTAAGCATAATCTTGAAGCATAGTCTTGCAATATAGTCTTGAAGCATAGTTTTGAAACATAGTCTTGTACCATAGTCTTGAAGAATAGTCTTGTAGCATAGTCATGAAGCATAGTCTTATAGCATAGTATTAAAGCATAGTCTTGAAATATAGTCTTGAAGCATAGTCATGAAGCATAATCTTGAAGCATAGTTTTGCAATATAGTCTTGAAGCATAGTTTTGAAACATAGTCTTGTACCATAGTCTTGAAGAATAGTCTTGTAGCATAGTCATGAAGCATAGTCTTATAGCATAGTATTGTAGCATAGTCCTGAAACATAGTCCTGAAGCATAGTCATGAAGCATAGTCTTGCAGCATAGTCTTGCAGCATAACCTTGCAGCATAGTCTTGCAGCATAGTCTTGCAGCATAGTCTTGCAGCATAACCTTGCAGCATAGTCTTGCAGCATAATCTTGCAGCATAGTCGTACAGCGTTGTCTTGTAGAATAGTGTTGCAGCATACTCTTGCAGTATAGTGTTGCAGCATACTCTTGCAGTATAGTGTTGCAGCATAGTGTTGCAGCATACAATAATAAGTATAGTAGCGTGGATCAAGTCAACATAATACAATAATATTACAATAATCAAAGTGTGACAATGTTAAGCAGCAGCGCTACTCTATTACTCTTATTACTCTTATTACTCTTATTACTCTTATTACTCTTATTACTCTCATTAATCTTATTACTCTTATTACTCTCATTACTCTTATTACTCTTATTATTCTTATTACTCTCATTACTCTTATTACTCTTATTATTCTTATTACTCTCATTACTCTTATTACTCTTATTACTCTTATTACTCGCATTACTCATATTACTCTCATTACTCTTATTACTCTTATTACTCTTATTACTCTTATTACTCTTATTACTCTCATTACTCTCATTACTCTTATTACTCTCATTACTCTCATTACTCTTATTACTCTTATTATTCTTATTACTCTCATTACTCTTATTACTCTTATTATTCTTATTACTCTCATTAATCTCATTACTCTTATTACTCTTATTACTCTTATTACACTTATTACTCTCATTACTCTTATTACTCTCATTACTCTTATTACTCTCATTACTCTTATTACTCTCATTACTCTTATTACTCTTATTACTCTTATTACTCTTATTACTCTTATTACTCTTATTACTCTTATTACTCTTATTACTTTATTACTTCTATTACTTATTACTCTCATTACTCTTATTACTCTTATTACTCATTTATTACTCTTATTACTCTATTACTCTTATTACTCTTATTACTCTCATTACTCTTATTACTCTTATTACTCTTATTACTCTTATTACTTTATTACTTTATTACTTCTCATTACTCTTATTACTCTTATTACTCTTATTACTCTTATTAATCTTATTACTCTTATTACTCTCATTACTCTTATTACTCTTATTACTCTTATTACTCTTATTACTCTTATTACTCTTATTACTCTTATTACTCTCATTACCTCATTACCTTATTACCTCATTACCTTATTACCTTTACTTATTTATTACCTCATTACCTTATTACTCCTTATATACCTTATTATTATTACTCCATTACCCTCCATTTCATTACCTATTATACCTTATTACTCCCATTATCTATTACTTAATTATATTACTCCCATTACTCTTACCTTATTACCTTATACTCTATTACCTTATCTTATTACTCTCATTACTCCTCATTACCTTATTACCTTTTACCTCATTACTCCATTATCTTATTACTCTCATTACCTCATTACTCTATACTTATTATCTTTTTTTTTTTTTTTTTTTTTTTTTTTTTTTTTTTTTTTTTTTTTTTTTTTTTTTTTTTTTTTTTTTTTTTTTTTTTTTTTTTTTTTTTTTTTTTTTTTTTTTTTTTTTTTTTTTTTTTTTTTTTTTTTTTTTTTTTTTTTTTTTTTTTTTTTTTTTTTTTTTTTTTTTTTTTTTTTTTTTTTTTTTTTTTTTTTTTTTTTTTTTTTTTTTTTTTTTTTTTTTTTTTTAATTACCTTATTACTCTCATTACCTCATTATATATTTATTACCTTATTACTCTATTACCTATTACCTCATTACTTTAATTTCATTACCTTATTACTCTCATTACTCATACTTATTACTCATTATTTATTACTTTTTATTATTTATTACTCTATTACTTATTACTATTACTTATTACTCTTTATTACTTCATTACTTATTTATTATTATTTATTACTTATTACTTTATTACCTTAATTATTACCTTATTACTTTATTACTCATTACTTCATTACTTATTACTTTATTACTCATTACCTTATATTACTCTTATTACCTTATTCCCTTTATTATTACCTATTACTTTATTACTCTTATTACCTTCATTATTTCCATTACTTATTATTTCTTATTACTCTTATTATTCCTCATTACCTTATTATTACTTCATTACTTATTACTTATTACTCTTATTACTCTATTACCTTATTACTCCATTACTCATTACTCATTACTCTTATTACTTCATTACCTTATTACTCTTATTAATTACTTATACTCTATTACTCTTATTATCTTATTACTCTCATTACTCTTATTACTTCATTACTCTTATTACTTATTACCTTATTACTCTATTATACATTATTATTACTCTTATTACTCTATTACCTTTATTACTTATTACTCTTATTACTCTTAATTTATTACTTATTACTCTTTACTATTACTTATTACTCTCATTATCTATTACTCTTATTACCTTATTACTCTTATTACTCTTATTATATTACTCTTATTACTCTCATTACTCTTATTACTCTTATTACTCTTATTACTATACTCATTACTCTTATTATCTTATTACTCTTATTACTTTATTACTCTTATTACTCTTATTACTTTATTACTTATTACTCTTTATTTATTACTCTCATTACTCTTATTACTCTTATTACTCTTATTACTTTCATTACTATTACTCTATTACTCTTATTACTCTTATTACTCTTACTATTACTCTTATTACCTCATTACTCTTATTACTCATTACCTTATTATTTTACTCTTATTACTCTATTACTTCATTACTCTATTACCTTATTACTCTTTATTACTCTTATTATTATTATCTTATTATTATTACTTTATTACTCTTATTACTCTTATTACTCTCATTACTCTCATTACTCTATTTATTACTTTTTATTACCTTATTACTCTCATTACTCTTATTACTTATTACTCTTATTTACTCTTATTACTCTATTATCCATTCATTACTCTATTACTCTCTATTACTCTTATTACTTATTACTTATTACTTTATTACTTTTACTTTATTACTCTCATTATTTTCTTCATTACTCTATTACTCTTATTACTCTCATTACTCTTATTACTCTTATTACTCTTATTACTCTTATTACTCTCATTACTCTTATTACTCTTATTACTCTTATTACTCTTATTACTCTTATTACTCTTATTACTCTTATTACTCTCATTACTCTTATTACTCTCATTACTCTTATTACTCTTATTACTCTCATTACTCTCATTACTCATTACTCTATTCTTATTACTCTATTACTCTATTACTCTATATTCATTACTATTACTTATTACTCTTTATTACTCTCATTACTCTTATTACTCTATTACTTCTTATTACTCTCTTTTTACTTTCTTTTATTTTACTCTTATTACTCTTATTACTCTCATTACTCTATTACTCATTATTATTATATTACTCTTATTATCTTTTATTATTCTCTTATTACTCTATTATCTTATTACTCATTATCTTATTACTCTTATTACTCTTATTATCTATTACCTTATTACTTCATTACTCTTATTATCTTTACTCTTATTACTCTATTACTCTTATTACTCTATTACTCTTATTACTCTTATTACTCTTATTACTCTTATTACTCTTATTACTCTTATTACTCTTATTACTCTCATTACTCTTATTACTCTCATTCTCTTATTACTCTTATTATCATTCTCTTATTACTCTTATTACTCTATTACTCCATTACTCTTATTACTCTATTATCTTATTATCATTTCTTATTCATTACTCTTATTCTCTTATTATCTTATTACTCTCATTACTTTATTACTCTTATTACTCTTATTACTCTTATTATTATTATCTATTACTCTATTACTCTTATTACTCTTATTATCTATTATCTATTATCTTATTACTCTATTACTCTATTACTCTTATTACTCTCATTACTCTTATCTCTTATTACTCTTATTACTCTCATTACTCTCATTACTCTTATTACTCTCATTACTCTTATTACTCTTATTTCTCATTACTCTCATTACTCTCATTACTCTTATTACTTATTACTCTATTACTCTCATTACTCATTACTCTCATTATTTATTACTCTTATTATTACTTATTATTATTACTCTTATTACTCTATTACTTTATTACTTATTACTCTTATTACTCTTATTACTCTTATTACTCTTATTACTCTATTACTCTCATTACTCTCATTACTCTTATTACTCTTATATCTATTCTCTCATTACTCTATTACTCTTATTACTCTATTACTCTTATTATCTTATTACTCATTACTCTATTACTCTCATTACTCTCATTACTTATTACTCTTATTACTCTCATTACTCTCATTTCTCATTACTCTTATTACTCATTACTCTCATTACTCTATTACTCTTATACTCTTTTATTCATTCTTATTACTCTATACTCTATCTCTCATTACTCTTATTACTCTTATTTTATCTTATTACTCTTATTACTCTCATTACTCATTACTTCATTTTTATTACTCTTATTACTCTATTACTCTTATTACTCTCATTATTATTACTCTATTACTCTTATTACTCTCATTACTCATTATCTATTCTCTATTACTCTTATTACTCTATTATCTTATTACTCTCATTACTCTTATTACTCTCATTACTCTTATTACTCTCATTACTCTTATTACTCTTATTACTCTCATTACTCTTATTACTCTCATTACTCTCATTACTCTTATTACTCTTATTACTCTCATTACTCTCATTACTCTTATTACTCTCATTACTCTCATTACTCTCATTACTCTTATTACTCTTATTACTCTCATTACTCTTATTACTCTTATTACTATCATTACTCTCATTATTCTTATTACTCTTTTACTCTTATTACTCTCTCTTCCTCTTCTTCTCTTCTTCTTATGGTACAAGACACAGTGAACACCAACACATGGTACAAGACACAGTGAACACCAACACATGGTACAAGACACAGTGAACACCAGCACATGGTACAAGAAACAGTGAACACCAACACATGGTACAAGACACAGTGAACACCAGTACATGGTACAAGACACAGTGAACACCAGCACATGGTACAAGACAGTGAAAACGAACACATGGTACAAGACACAGTGAACACCAGCACATGTTACAAGACACAGTGAACACCAACACATGGTACAAGACACAGTGAACACCAGCACATGTTACAAGACACAGTGAACACCAACACATGGTACAAGACACAGTGACACCAACACATGGTACAATACACAGTGAACACCAGCACATGGTACAAGACATAGTGAACACCAGCACATGGTACAAGACAGTGAACACTAGCACATGGTACAATAGTCACTGAACACCAGCACATGGTACAATACACAGTGAACACCAGCACATGGTACAAGACACAGTGAACACGAACACATGGTACAAGACACAGTGAACACCAACATATGGTACAAGACACAGTGAACACCAGCACATGGTACAAGACACAGTGAACACCAACACATGGTACAAGACAGTGAACACCGGCACATGGTACAAGACACAGTGAACACCAGCACATGGTACAATAGTCAGTGAACACCAACACATGGTACAAGACACAGTGAACACCAGCACATAGTACAAGACACAGTGAACACCAGCACATGGTACAAGACACAGTGAACACCAGCACATGGTACAAGACGCAGTGAGCACCAGCACATGGTACAAGACAGAGTGAACACCAGCACATGTTATAAGACACAGTGAACACCAACACATGGTACAAGACACAGTGAACACCAGCACATGGTACAAGACACAGTGAACACCAGCACATGGTACAAGACACAGTGAACACAAACCCATGGTACAATACACAGTGAACACCAGCACATGGTACAATACACAGTGAAAACCAGCACATGGTACAAGACACAGTGAACACCAGCGCATGGTACAAGATAGTGAACACCAGCACATGGTACAATACACAGTGAACACCAGAACATGGTACAATACGGTGAAAACCAGCACATGGTAGAAGACACAGTGAACACCAACACATGGTACAAGACAGGGAACACCAGCACATCGTACAAGACACAGTGAACACCAGCACATGGTACAAGACACAGTGAACAACAGCACATGGTACAATAGTCACTGAACACCAGCACATGGTACAAGACACAGTGAACACCAACACATGGTACAAGACAGGGAACACCAGCACATCTTACAAGACACAGTGAACACCAGCACATGGTACAAGACACAGTGAACAACAGCACATGGTACAATAGTCACTGAACACCAACACATGGTACAAGACACAGTGAACACCAGCACATGGTACAAGACACAGTGAACACCAGCACATGATACAAGACACAGTGAACACCAATACATGGTACAATACACAGTGAACACCAGCACATGGTTGAAGACACAGTGAACACCAACACATGGTACAAGACACAGTGAACACCAGCACATGGTACAATACACAGTGAACACCAGCACATGGTACAGGACACAGTGAACACCAGCACATGGTACAAGACACAGTGAACACCAACACATGGTACAAGACACAGTGAACACCAACACATGGTACAAGACACAGTGAACACCAGCACATGGTACAAGACAGTGTGAACACCAACACATGGTACAAGACTCAGTGAACACCAACACATGGTACAAGACACAGTGAACACCAACACATGGCACAAGACACATTGAACACCAACACATGGTACGAGACTCAGTGAACACCAACACATGGTACAAGACTCAGTGAACACCAACACATGGTACAAGACACAGTGAACACCAACACATGGTACAAGACACAGTAAACACCAACACATGGTACAAGACTAAGTGAACACCAAACACATGATACAAGACTCAGTGAACACCAACACATGGTACAAGACTCAGTGAACACCAACACATGGTACAAGACTCAGTGAACACCAACACATGGTACAAGACTCAGTGAACACCAACACATGGTACAAGACAGTGAACACCAGCACATGGTACAAGACACAGTGAACACCAGCACATGGTACAAGACACAGTGAACAACAGCACATGGTACAATAGTCAGTGAACACCAGCACATGGCACAATAGTCACTGAACACCTGCACATGGTACAAGCCACAGTGAACACCAACACATGGTACAAGACTCAGTGAACACCAGCACATAGTTCAAGACACGGTGAACACCAGCACATGGTACAAGACACAGTGAACACCAGCACATGGTACAAGACACAGTGAACACCAGCACATGGTACAAGACACAGTGAACACCAGCACATGGTACAATAGTCACTGAACACCAGCACATGGTACAAGACAGTGTGAACACCAACACATGGTACAAGACTCAGTGAACACCAACACATGGTACAAGACACAGTGAACACCAACACATGGTACAAGACACAGTAAACACCAACACATGGTACAAGACTAAGTGAACACCAAACACATGGTACAAGACTCAGTGAACACCAACACATGGTACAAGACTCAGTGAACACCAACACATGGTACAAGACTCAGTGAACACCAACACATGGTACAAGACACAGTGAACACCAACACGTGGTACAAGACACAGTGAACACCAGTACATGGTACAAGACACAGTGAACAACAGCACATGGTACAAGACAGTGAAAACGAACACATGGTACAAGACACAGTGAACACCAGCACATGTTACAAGACACAGTGAACACCAACACATGGTACAAGACACAGTGACACCAGCACATGGTACAAGACACAGTAAACACCCACATGGTACAAGACACAGTGAACACCAGCACATGGTACAAGACAGTGAACACTCAGCACATGAAGTACAATAGTCACTGAACACCAGCACATGGTACAATACACAGTGAACACCAGCACATGGTACAAGACACAGTGAACACGAACACATGGTACAAGACAACAGAAAGACAGAACAACATAGGTACAAGACTGCACAGTGAACACCACCCACATGGTACAAGACACAGTGAACACCAACACATTGTACAAGACAGTGAACACCGGCACATGGTACAAGACACAGTGAACACCAGCACATGGTACAAGACACAGTGAACACCAACACATGGTTCAAGACACAGTGAACACCAACACATGGTTCAAGAAAAGTGAACACCAACACATGGTACAAGACACAGTGAACACCACACATGGTCAAAAAACAAACACAGTGAAACCAGCATATGGTACAAGACACAGTGAACACCAACACATGGTACAAGACACAGTGAACACCAGCACATGGTACAAGGCACAGTGAACACCAGCACATGGTACAAGACACAGTGAACACCAGCACATGGTACAAGTGTCAGGTTGAACACACAAACGTGGGTTAAGATATAACAGGAAGTAGTGAGGAACAGGATGTTAGTGAGGTGAAGCAGGATGTTAGTGAGGAAGCAGATGTTAGTGAGGTACAGCTGATGTTAGTGAGGTGAAGCAGGATGTTAGTGAGGTGAAGCCGAAGCTAGTGAGGTGAAGCCGTGATGTCTGATGGTAACAGATTAGTGAGACTGAAGCAGATGTTAGTAGAAGACAAGATGTAAGTAGAACTATGAGTTAAGCAAGTGAACCGGAAGTGAGTAAGCTGATTTAGTGAAAGCAACCATGTAGTAGAAGCACAGTGTACAGTAGCATGATGTTAAGAACAGTGAACACAGCATATGGTACAAGACAAGTGAAAGCCAACGACGTTAGTAGGTCAAGAGCATAGTGAGGAACAGATTAGTGAGAAGCTAGCATGTTGTGAGGAAGCAGATGTTAGTGAATGAAGAGCACTAGTGAGAACAGCACGATGTTAGTGAGGTAAGCGATCAGTGAACAGTCGATATGAGGTAAAGACAAGTGAATGTTAGTGAAGGTGAAGCTTGATGTTAGTGAAGGAAGCATGATGTTAGTGAGGTGAAGCAGGATGTTAGTGAAGGAACGGATGTTAGTGAGGAGACACCAGAATGGTAGAGTAGTGATGTTAGTGAAGCACAGACGTGAGTAGAGTGAACAGGAGTTAGTGAGTGAAAGCTGATGTTAGTGAAGTGAACAAGGATGTTAGTGAAGTGAAGCGGATGTTAGTGAGGTGAAGCAGTGATGTTAGTGAGGTGAAGCAGTGATGTTAGTGAAGTGAAGCATGATGTTAGTGAGGTGAAGCAGATGTTAGTGAGGTGAAGACGGATGTTAGTGAGGAAGCAGATGTTAAAGTGAGTGAACAGTGATTAGTGAGGTAAGCATGTTAGTGAGGGAACGTTGTTAGTGAACGATAGTGGAACAGTGATGTTAGTGAGTGAAGCATGATGTTAGTGAGTGAAGCAGTGATGTTAGTGAGTAAGCATGTAATGTTAGTGAGGTGAACAGGATGTTAGTGAGTGAAGCAGTGATGTTATAGAGGTGAAGCAAGGATGTTAGGTGAGTGAAGCAGTGATGTTAGTGAGGTGAACATGTGATGTTAGTGAGTGAAGCATGTGATGTATGAGGTGAAGCATGATGTTAGTGAGATGAAGCAGTGATGTTATAGAGGTGAAGCAGGATGTTAGTGAGGTGAAGCAGTGATGTTAGTGAGGTGAAGCATGATGTTAGTGAGTGAAGCAGAGTTATGAGTGAGCTGTGATGTTAGTGAAGGTAAGCATGATGTTAGTGAGTGAAGCAGTGATGTTAGTGAGTGAAGACAGTGATGTTAGTGAGGTAAGCAGTGATGTTAGTGAGGTGAACGTGATGTTAGTAAGTGAAGCATGGATGTTAGTGAGGTGAAGCATGATGTTAGTGAAGTGAACAGATGTTAGTGAGTGAAGCAGGATGTTAGTGAAGGTGAAGCGTGATGTTAGTGAGGAAGCAATGGATGTTAGTGAGTGAAGCTAGTGATGTTAGTGAGGTGAAGCAGATGTTAGTGAGGTGAAGCAGTGATGTTAGTGAAGTGAAGGTGATGTTAGTGAGGTAAGCAGTGATGTTAGTGAGGTGAAGCTGTGATGTTAGTGAGTGAATAGTGATGTTAGTGAGTGAAGCGTGATGTTAGTGAGGTGAAGCAGTGATGTTAGTGAGGTGAAGCAGTGATGTTAGTGAGGTGAAGCTGTGATGTTAGTGAGGTGAAGCAGTGATGTTAGTGAGGTGAAGCTGTGATGTTAGTGAGGTGAAGCAGTGATGTTAGTGAGGTGAAGCTGTGATGTTAGTGAGGTGAAGCAGTGATGTTAGTGAGGTGAAGCAGTGATGTTAGTGAGGTGAAGCAGGATGTTATGTGAGGGAGGTGAAGCAGTGATGTTAGTGAGGTGAAGCAGTGATGTTAGTGAGGTGAAGCAGTGATGTTAGTGAGGTGAAGCAGTGATGTTAGTGAGGTGAAGCTGAATGAGTGAGGTGAAGCAGTATGTAGTGAGGTGAAGCAGTGATGTTAGTGAGGTGAAGCAGTGATGTTAGTGAGGTGAAGTGTGATGTAGGTGAAGCAGTGATGTCAGTGAAGTGAAGCAGTGATGTTAGTGAGGTGAAGCTGTGATGTTAGTGAGGTGAAGCAGTGATGTTAGTGAGGTGAACAGTGAGAGTGAGTACTGTGATGTTAGTGAGGTGAAGCGTGATGTTAGTGAGGTGAAGCAGTGATGTTAGTGAGGTGAAGCATGTGGATGCTTAGTGAAGGTGAAGCAGTGATGTTAGTGAGGTGAATAGCTGATGTTAGTGAGTGAAGTAGAAGTAGCAGTGATGTTAGTGAGGTGAAGCAGTGATGTTAGTGAGGTGAAGAGTGATGTTAGTGAGTAAGCTAAGTGATGATTAGTGAGGTGAAGCAGTAGATGTTAGTGAGGTGAAGCAGTGATGTTAGTGAGGTGAAGCAGTGATGTTAGTGAGGTGAAGCTGTGATGTTAGTGAGGTGAAGCTGTGATGTTAGTGAGGTGAAGCTGTGATGTTAGTGAGGTGAAGCTGTGATGTTAGTGAGGTGAAGCTGTGATGTTAGTGAGGTGAAGCACTAATGTGAGTGAGGTGAAGCAGTAATGTGAGTGAGGTGAAGCAGTAATGTTAGTGAGGTGAAGCAGTAATGTTAGTGAGGTGAAGCAGTAATGTGAGTGAGGTGAAGCAGTGATGTTAGTGAGGTGAAGCTGTAATGATGAGTGAGGTGAAGCAGTAATGTGAGTGAGGTGAAGCAGTAATGTGAGTGAGGTGAAGCAGTGATGTTAGTGAGGTGAAGCAGTAATGTGAGTGAGGTGAAGCAGTGATGTTAGTGAAGTGAAGCAGTGATGTTAGTGAGTGAAGCTGTGATGTTAGTGAGTGAAGCAGTGATGTTATGATGAAGTTGAAGCTGTGATGTTAGTGAGGTGAAGCAGTGATGTTAGTGAGGTGAAGCAGTGATGTTAGTGAGGTGAAGCAGTGATGTTAGTGAGGTGAAGCTGTGATGTTAGTGAAGTGAAGCTGTGATGTTAGTGAGGTGAAGCAGTGATGTTAGTGAGGTGAAGCTGTGATGTTAGTGAGGTGAAGCAGTGATATTAGTGAGGTGAAGCAGTAATGTTAGTGAGGTGAAGCAGTGATATTAGTGAGGTGAAGCAGTGATGTTAGTGAGGTGAAGCTGTGATGTTAGTGAAGTAAGCTGTGGTGAGTGAAGCAGTAAGTAGAGGTGAACGTATGTAGTGAGGTAAGCAGTATGTAGTGAGTAAGCAATGTAGTGAGTGAAGCAATGTGAGGAGGTAAGCAGTAATGTGGGTGAGGTGAAGCAGTAATGTGAGTGAGGTGAAGCAGTAATGGAGTGAGGTGAAGAGTGATGTGAGAGTGAGGTGAAGCAGTAATGTTAGTGAGGTGAAGCAGTAGGAGTGAGGTGAAAGCAATGTTAGTGAGGTGAAGCAGTAATGTTAGTGAGGTAACAGTAATGTGAGTGAGGTGAAGCAGTATGTAGTGAGTGAAGCAGTAATGTAGTGAGGTGAAGCAGTAATGTTAGTGAGGTGAAGAGTAATGTGAGGAGGTGAAGCAGTAATGTAAAGTGAGGGTGAAGCGATGTTAGTGGTGAAGCAGTAATGTAGTGAGTGAACAGTAATGTAGTGAGGTGAAGCAGTAATGTGAGTGAGGTGAAGCAGTAATGTGAGTGAGGTGGGGCAGTAATGTGAGTGAGGGAAGCAGTAATGTTAGTGGTGAAGCAGTATGTGAGTGAGGGAGCGTAATGTGTGAGGTGAAGCAGTAATGTAGTGAGGTGAAGCGTAATGTGGGTGAGGTGAAGCAGTATGTAGTGAGGTGAAGCAGTAATGTTAGTGAGGTGAAGAGATGTGAGTGAGGTGAAGCAGTAATGTTAGTGAGTGAAGCGTAATGTAGTGAGTGAAGCAGTAATGTGAGTGAGTGAAGGTGGAAAGCAGTAATGGAGTGAGGTGAACAGTAATGTGAGTGAGGTGAAGCAGTAATGTAGTGAGGTGAAGCAGTAATGTGGTGAGGTGAAGCAGTATGTAGTGAGGTGAAGCAGAATGTAGTGAGGTGAAGCAGAATGTGAGTGGTGAAGCAGTAATGTAGTGAGGTGAAGCAGTAATGTAGTGGTGAAGCAGTAATGTGAGTGAGGTGAAGCAGTATGTGAGTGAGGTGAAGCAGTAATGTAGTGAGGTGAAGCAGTAATGTTAGTGAGGTGAAGTTTAGTAAAAGGGATGCATATGAGTGAGTGAAGCAGTAATGTTAGTGAGGTGAAGCAGTAATGTGGTGAGGTGAAGCAGAATGTGAGTGAGGTGAAGCAGTAATGTGAGTGAGGTGAAGCAGTAATGGAGTGAGGTGAAGCAGTAATGGAGTGAGGTGAAGCAGTAATGTGAGTGAGGTGAAGCAGTAATGTGAGTGAGGTGAAGCAGTAATGTGGTGAGGTGAAGCAGTAATGTGGATGAGGTGAAGCAGTAATGTGAGTGAGGTGAAGCAGTAATGTGAGTGAGGTGAAGCAGTAATGTGAGTGAGGTGAAGCAGTAATGTGAGTGAGGTGAAGCAGTAATGTGAGTGAGGTGAAGCAGTAATGTGAGTGAGGTGAAGCAGTAATGTGAGTGAGGTGAAGCTAAGTGTGGGAGGTGAAGCAGAATGTGGGTGAGGTGAAGCAGTAATGTGGGTGAGGTGAAGCAGTAATGTGAGTGAGGTGAAGCAGTAACGTGGGTGAGGTGAAGCAGTAATGTGAGTGAGGTGAAGCAGTAATGTGAGTGAGGTGAAGCAGTAATGTTAGTGAGGTGAAGCAGTAATGTGAGTGAGGTGAAGCAGTAATGTGAGTGAGGTGAAGCAGTAATGTGAGTGAGGTGAAGCAGTAATGTGGGTGAGGTGAAGCAGTAATGTGAGTGAGGTGAAGCAGTAATGTGAGTGAGGTGAAGCAGTAATGTGAGTGAGGTGAAGCAGTAATGTGAGTGAGGTGAAGCAGTAATGTGAGTGAGGTGAAGCAGTAATGTGGGTGAGGTGAAGCAGTAATGTGGGTGAGGTGAAGCAGTAATGTGAGTGAGGTGAAGCAGTAATGTGAGTGAGGTGAAGCAGTAATGTGAGTGAGGTGAAGCAGTAATGTGAGTGAGGTGAAGCAGTAATGTGGGTGAGGTGAAGCTGTAATGTGAGTGAGGTGAAGCAGTAATGTGAGTGAGGTGAAGCAGTAATGTAGGTGAGGTGAAGCAGTAATGTGGGTGAGGTGAAGCAGTAATGTGAGTGAGGTGAAGCAGTAATGTGGGTGAGGTGAAGCAGTAATGTGGGTGAGGTGAAGCAGTAATGTGGGTGAGGTGAAGCAGTAATGTGAGTGAGGTGAAGCAGTAATGTGGGTGAGGTGAAGCAGTAATGTGAGTGAGGTGAACGGAGTCTTGAGATGTCAACAAAACAAAGGTCACAAAAGTGAGTTGCTTTTGTATATGAACTTTGAGAACAAGAGACACACATGGCTGACATTATCTTACCTCTAGTATATTGTCCAGGTCTCACAGCTTCTTCCAAGGCAGGGGAACGACAGACAGCCAGTGTAGAACTGATCAAAACTCTGAGATGCTGGGAATGACTGAGTCAGTGCTCCTGGAATGTGATCTCTGGAGGGAGAGAGTTTCTCATAATACGTGTTAAGGTACTTGATGCTTGGGTGCACACTTTAGACAGTACTGTAATAAGTTAATGAAGTGACACTAAGAATTGAGGTAGAGTGGACCCAGTAGGGCAGGGGCGTCGTAGGCACAAAAAGAGAACACTGTGCCAACATGCAACAGCCTGGTTGACCAGGCAAGAAGCCTTGCCTCAGCCTGGGCTGCAAGGTACTTCACAGACACGATCACAATTACATCATAGAGACTTCTACACAGTTTATACCAAGCTGTGTGTGTGTCACTGGAGCGGAGGAGAGAGAGACATACATGTTAATATGTACCTGCAAGGTACTCGAGGGTCTGGTCCTAAATCTGCCACACTGCCATAACAACATACTGGAGTGAGAGATATGGCAGGAAGTGTAAAATAAACCCAGTGAAAAGCAGGGGTGCGGTGGGCACAATAAGAGAACACTGTATCAACATCCGTGGTCCCAGATTATTCAACATCTTACCAAAAGATATCAGAAACACTGCTGGAACAAGTGTAGAAGTCTTCAAGAGGAAACTGGACAAGTGTCTTCACCAAGTGCCAGATCAACCAGACTGTGATGGATATATGGGCAGCGGCCCATGGCCAGGCTCTGGGAGAAGAACTCTCAGAACTTATCAAAAATATAACGGTACTCACCTATTTGTGGATGCAGGGGTCGAGACTCAGCTCCTGGCTCCGCCTCTTCACTGATCGCTAGTAGGTCCTCTCTCTCCCTGCTCCATGAGCTTTATCATACCTCGTCTTAAAGCTATGTATGGTTCCTGCCTCCACTACCTCACTTTCGAGACTATTCCACTTCCTGACAACTCTATGACTGAACAAATACTTCCTAACATCCCTTTGACTCATAGGAGTCTTTAACTTCCAACTGTGACCCCTTGTTTCTGTGTCCCATCTCTGGAACATCTTGTCTATGTCCACCTTATCTATTCCTTGCAGTATTTTATATGTCGTTATCATGTCTCCCCTAACCCTCCTGTCCTCTAGTGTTTGTGGCACCAAACGCAATTTCACCAACCCTCTCCATACATTCCGCCAATTATACATTGGGAACAATTCCTCTCCTCTCACCAGCCCAGAACCCCCCGCCCCTGTCCTTCCTTCCTTCTGTCCCAACCGTGCCAGGCGACCCACCTTTAATGTGGAAGGTTCCTGAGCAACAAGCATCTCTCGCATAATGTCCTCACACAAACGTAAATCCTTCCCTCCCCACCATCTACGTACTTCTGACATGAGTTTTCCTATCCTACATTCTTTCACACACACTTTCCCCAGATACCTCTGTTTCACATACATACCTATGACCATCTTCTTTACCGGCAATAAACCCATTACACCGTCACACTGTGACATCATGACCAATAGAGGAAATAAAGAAGAACAAGAGCTGTATGTATACACAGTGGTCCCCCGAGTAACGAACACCCCGGAAATCGTAAAATTATGTAAGTATAATATTGTAAGTGCTTGTGGAAGTGTATTTTTGGGGGCCTGAAATAGACTCATTCGATAACCAATGTCTTCCAAATCTCCAAACATACCTTAACACTCTCGTTTGCAAAGCCACCACTTTCTTGTCCACTAAGGGATACATTGCCGCTACAAACCACAGTTTGCTGTAAATTAAGGCATTGACAACCACCACCTGTTGCAACAATGTTACATCCCTGGTTTTCAACCTTGCATCCTTCCCAGCGCTGCCCCCACCACCGTCCCGGTATTTTCTACTCTCGCCCTACCAAAGTCACCGCAAAATATGATACCACATATTTTAATCTCATCGACTATTGTCCATCCATATTTTAACCCCAATTCCGCTCCTACCCACGTTCCTACCTCCAATAACTTGGACTTAACTTTATTAACCCCTAATCCAGTCGCCCTACCAAACACTCCTATTATTTTGCCAACATTCCTCAATCCCTCATCATTTCCAACTAGGATCGTTGTATGGTCCACGTATCCAGTTATTCCTGGTTCAATACCAGTCCCCGTTTCCCCTCCCCTTACTCCCTCCCTTACTAACCCATAAAAGGGGCCGTGTGTGTGTGTGTGCGCGTGTGCGTGTGTGTGTAACAGCAAAAACTGGATAATGATCATCTTAGTCAAGAGAGAAAGTCAGGGATAATGTTTGTAAAAACTAGACCTTAATGTTGAGAGTATTGTAACACCATCCTCCATCCTTCAATCCCCCTTCATCCTCCATCCTTCAACCCCCTTCACCATCCTCTCACCCCTTCACCATCCTCCAACCCCTTCACCATCCTTTAACCTCCCTTCACCATCCTTCAACCACCTTCACTATCCTCCATCCTTCAACCCCCTTCACCATCCTTCATCCTTCACCCTCCATCCTCCAACAATATTCCTCAATAAATGAATATTGAAAACAGTGTTGAAGTGAACAGTACTTGACAGTGTTGATGATGTACTTGACAGTGTTGATGATGTACTTGACAGTGTTGTTGATGTACTTGACAGTGTTGATGATGTACTTGACAGTGTTGATGATGACTGACAGTGTTGATGATGTACTGACAGTGTGATGATGTACCTTGACAGTGTTGATGATGTACTGACAGTGTTGATGATGTACCTGACAGTGTTGTTGATGACTTGACAGTGTTGATGATGACTGACAGTGTTGATGATGTACTTGACAGTGTTGATGATGACCTGACAGTGTTGATGATGTACTGACAGTGTTGTGATGACCTGACAGTGTTGATGATGTACTTGACAGTGTTGATGATGTACTTGACAGTGTTGATGATGTACTTGACAGTGTTGATGATGTACTTGACAGTGTTGATGATGTACTTGACAGTGTTGATGATGTACTTGACAGTGTTGATGATGTACTTGACAGTGTTGTTGATGTACTTGACAGTGTTGTTGATGTACTTGACAGTGTTGATGATGTACTTGACAGTGTTGTTGATGTACTTGACAGTGTTGATGATGTACTTGACAGTGTTGTTGATGTACTTGACAGTGTTGTTGATGAACTTGACAGTGTTGTTGATGTACTTGACAGTGTTGATGATGTACTTGACAGTGTTGTTGATGTACTTGACAGTGTTGATGATGTACTTGACAGTGTTGATGATGCTGACTGTTGATCTTGACAGTGTTGATGATGTACTTGACAGTGTTGATGATGAACCTGACTGTTGATGATGTACTTGACAGTGTTGTTGATGTACTTGACAGTGTTGATGATGTACTTGACAGTGTTGATGATGTACTTGACAGTGTTGTTGATGTACTTGACAGTGTTGATGATGAACTTGACAGTGTTGATGATGTACTTGACAGTGTTGATGATGAACTTGACAGTGTTGATGATGTACTTGACAGTGTTGATGATGTACTTGACAGTGTTGATGATGTACTTGACAGTCAAGTACATCAAGTACATTGTTGATGTACTTGACAGTGTTGTTGATGTACTTGACAGTGTTGTTGATGTACTTGACAGTGTTGATGATGAACTTGACAGTGTTGATGATGTACTTGACAGTGTTGATGATGAACTTGACAGTGTTGATGATGTACTTGACAGTGTTGATGATGTACTTGACAGTGTTGATGATCTACTTGACAGTGTTCAGTACTGACTATATGCTACATGTGATGATGTACTGACAGTGTTGTTGATGTACTTGACAGTGTTGATTTATGTACTTGACAGTGTTGATGATGTACTTGACAGTGTTGATGATGTACTTGACAGTGTTGATGATGTACTTGACAGTGTTGATGATGAACCTGACTGTTGATGATGTACATGACAGTGTTGATGATGTACTTGACAGTGTTGATGATGTACTTGACAGTGTTGATGATGTACTTGACAGTGTTGATGATGTACATGACAGTGTTGATGATGTACATGACAGTGTTGATGATGTACTTGACAGTGTTGATGATGTACTTGACAGTGTTGATGATGAACCTGACTGTTGATGATGAACTTGACAGTGTTGATGATGTACTTGACAGTGTTGATGATGTACTTGACAGTGTTGATGATGTACTTGACAGTGTTGATGATGTACTTGACAGTGTGTTGATGTACTTGACAGTGTTGATGATGAACTTGACAGTGTTGATGATGTACTTGACAGTGTTGATGATGTACTTGATAGTGTTGATGATGTACTTGACAGTGTTGATGATGTACTTGACAGTGTTGATGTTGTATTTGACAGTGTTGATGATGTACTTGACAGTGTTGTTGATGTACTTGATAGTGTTGATGATGTACTTGACAGTGTTGATGATGTACTTGACAGTGTTGATGATGTACTTGGCAGTGTTGATGATGTACTGACAGTGTTGTGATGTACTTGAGTGTTGTATGTACTTGACAGTGTTGTTGATGTACTGACAGTGTTGTTGATGTACTTGACAGTTTGAGATGTACCTGACAGTTGTTGATGCTTGACAGTGTTGTGATGCACTACATGTTGCTGATGTACTTGACAGTGCTGATGATACTTGACAGGTGTTGATGTACTGACAGTGTTGATGATGACCTTGACAGGTTGCTGATGTACTTGACAGGTGTTGATGCTACTGACAGTGTAAACCTGTCTATCAGTTTGACCAGACCTTCACCATCCTGGCTGCTACAGTATAGTTACTGCTGGATGTCATCCCTCCTACCTACTTATATACCCTAACTGCCTACCTCCCTGCCTGCCTGCCTACCTGCCTGCCTATCTACATACCTACCTGCCTACCTACCTACCTACATGCCTACCTACCTACCTACCTACCTACCTGCCTGCCTGCCTACCTACCTACCTACCTACCTACCTGCCTGCCTACCTACCAAACCTGCCTACCTACCTACCTGCCTACCTACCTTCCTACCTACCTACCTACTTAAATAACTACATGCCTACATACCTACCTACCTGGAGTCTACCTGGAGAGTGTTCCGGGGGTCAAGTCCTTGACCAGGCCTCCTTGTGGATCAGGGCCTGATGAACCATACTGTTACTTTAGGTACCTGTCCAACTCCGTCTTGAAGGCAGCAAGGGGTCTGTTGGTAATTCTCGTTATGCTTGGTGTGAGGCTGTTGAACAGTCTTGAACCCCGGACACTTATTGTATTTTCTCTTTTGTGCTCATCCCGCCTCTACTTATCATTGTTGCTATGTTGCACCGTCTGTCTAATCTTTTGCTTTCGTAGGGAGTGATTTCTGTGTGCAGATTTGGGACCAGTTTTCCGGGTGTAGATTATGTATCTCTCTCGTCTGCGCTCCACGGAGTACAAGTCATGCGTCTCCAAGTGTTCCCAGTAGTCAAGGTGTAGTGAAGGTTCTCTGTACATTCTCTTGATCTGCAATTTCACCTGCCTTGAATGGCGCTGTTAGTGTACAGCAGTGTTCCAGCCTGGAGAGAACAAGTGATTTGAAAAGGATAATCATCATTGGCTTGGCATCGCTTGTTTTGAAAGTTCTCATTATTCATCCTATCTAATGTGATAACGACACTGATGTGGTGTTTGAAGGTAAGATGCTCTGACCTTAATACTCCCAGGTCCGTCACACTACTTTTCCGCTCTGTTGTCTGGTGAGAGTTTACTCAGTTCTAGCTAGAATTTCCCCCAGTTTTTCATAACGGAGTAATTGAAAATTGTCCTCAATGAACATCATATTGTTTTCCGTGGCCGTCCGCTAGATGTACAGTGTTCTTAGTGTACAGTGACCTTAGTGTACAGTGACCTTAGTGTATGACACTCTCATGCACATTCTAGTATCGTCTGCAAAATAAGAGACGGTACTGTTGTTTACATGTGTCTGTGTCAGATATGAGGATGAGGAACAGCATGGGGACGAGTACTGTGCCTTGTGGAACAGAGCTTTTCACTGTGGCTGCCTCAGACTTAAGTATGTTTACCATTACTCTTTGTGATTTAGTCGTTAGAAAGTTTAGATCAGTCTACCAATCGTCGCACTTCTCGAAGGCTTTTGCAAACTGTGTATACTAAATCTGTCGTGTGGGTCTTGGGAGAGATATATAGGAGGTCAAAGATACTCCTCGTTGGATGGTTACGGTATATTTACAGTAAGTGAAAGGAGAGTCCAGCACACCTTCTGTCTCGCCTGTAGGTCTAACGTAGTGAGGCAGTCTGCCTATGATAGGCTGTGCACATGCGCTGAGCCTCTGACGTCAGCGGGTACCGTGACGTCACACGCAAAGGGACCAGCTTTATAAAGATACACTAAACAAGTGTATATATGATACTGACACGACAAATCTGCATGATGTGATGGGTCTTGCTGCATGATGTGATAGTTCCTGCTGCATGATGTGATGGTTCCTGCTGCATGATGTGATAGTTCCTGCTGCATGATGTGATGGTTCCTGCTGCATGATGTGATGGGTCTTGCTGCATGATGTGATAGTTCCTGCTGCATGATGTGATGAGTCTTGCTGCATGATGTGATAGTTCCTGCTGCATGATGTGATGGTTCCTGCTGCATGATGTGATGGGTCTTGCTGCATGATGTGATGAGTCCTGCTGCATGATGTGATGGTTCCTGCTGCATGATGTGATGGGTCTTACTGCATGATGTGATGGTTCCTGCTGCATGATGTGATGGGTCCTGCTGCATGATGTGATGGTTCCTGCTGCATGATGTGATGGTTCCTGCTGCATGATGTGATGGTTCCTGCTGCATGATGTGATGGGTCTTGCTGCATGATGTGATGAGTCCTGCTGCATGATGTGATGGGTCCTGCTGCATGATGTGATGGGTCTTACTGCATGATGTGATGGTTCCTGCTGCATGATGTGATGGGTCTTGCTGCATGATGTGATGGGTCCTGCTGCATGATGTGATGGTTCCTGCTGCATGATGTGATGGGTCTTGCTGCATGATGTGATGAGTCCTGCTGCATGATGTGATGGGTCCTGCTGCATGATGTGATGGGTCTTACTGCATGATGTGATGGTTCCTGCTGCATGATGTGATGGGTCTTGCTGCATGATGTGATGGTTCCTGCTGCATAATGTGATGGGTCTTGCTGCATGATGTGATGAGTCCTGCTGCATGATGTGATGGGTCCTACTGCATGATGTGATGGGTCCTGCTGCATGATGTGATGGGTCTTGCTGCATGATGTGATGAGTCCTGCTGCATGATGTGATGGGTCCTACTGCATGATGTGATGGGTCCTGCTGCATGATGTGATGAGTCCTGCTGCATGATGTGATGAGTCCTGCTGCATGATGTGATGGGTCCTGCTGCATGATGTGATGGTTCCTGCTGCATGATGTGATGGGTCTTCCTGCATGATGTGGTGAGTCCTGCTGCATGATGTGATGGTTACTGCTGCATGATGTGATGGGTCCTGCTGCATGATGTGATGGGTCCTGCTACATGATGTGATGGTTCCTGCTGCATGATGTGATGGTTCCTGCTGCATGATGTGATGGGTCTTCCTGCATGATGTGGTGAGTCCTGCTGCATGATGTGATGGGTCCTACTGCATGATGTGATGGGTCCTGCTGCATGATGTGATGGTTCCTGCTGCATGATGTGATGGGTCTTCCTGCATGATGTGGTGAGTCCTGCTGCATGGTGTGATGGGTCCTACTGCATGATGTGATGGGTCCTGCTGCATGATGTGATGAGTCCTGCTGCATGATGTGATGGTTCCTGCTGCATGATGTGATGGGTCTTCCTGCATGATGTGATGGGTCCTGCTGGGTGATGTGATTGGTCCTACTGGGTGATGTGATGGGTCCTGCTGGGTGATGTGATGGGTCCTGCTGGGTGATGTGATGTGTCCTGCTGGGCGATGTCATGGGTCCTGCTGCATAATGTGATGGGTCTGGTGATGTGATGAGTCCTGCTGCATGATGTGATGGGACCTGCTATGTGATGTGATGGTTCCTGCTGGGTGATGTGATGGGTCTTGCTGGATGATGTGATGGGTCCTGATGCATGATGTGATGGGTTCTGCTGCATGATGTGATGGGTCCTGCTGGGTGATGTAATGGTTCCTGCTGTGTAATGTGATGGGTCTTGCTAGGTGATGTGATGGGTCCTGCTGGATGATGTGATGGGTCCTGCTGGGTGATGTAATGGTTCCTGCTGCATGATTTGATGGGTTCTGCTGCATGATGTGATGGGTCCTGCTGTGTAATGTGATGGGTCTTGCTGTGTGATGTGATGGGACCTGCTTGTGATGTAGTCAGTGTGGTTGTCAGGTCCAGCTAATTACCCACACCTTACCTTGGCAAATAGCTGTCAGCCACACCTCCATACTTAAGCCTCAGATCTTTTTTCTTAGTTAGATCTGTCAGTGGTGCTGCTAGCTGTGTCAGTGGTGCTGCTAGCTGTGTCAGTGGTGCTGCTAGCTGTGTCAGTGGTGCTGCTAGCTGTGCAAAACCTTTAATATGTCTTCTAAAGTATCCTGCTGCACCTAGGAACCTCCTGACTTCCCTTGCTGTTCTAGGTCTTGGCATTTCAGATATAGCCTTACACTTATCAGGGTCAGGGCGAATCCCTTCGGGGCTCACCTGAAAGCCTAAGAATTTAAAGCTAGTGGCTGCTATTATACATCTATTTGCATTCAACTTAAATCCTGCTTTATTCAGTAGCTTTAATGTTTCTACAAGGTTGTCCACATGTTCTGGGAATGACCGGGAGTAGACTACATCATCAAGGTATGCTAGTGATTGTCTACCCAACACAGGGCTCAGGATGAAGTTTATGGCTCTTTGGAAGCTAGAGGGTGCGGTTTTCAACCCGTAGGGCATTCGTTTAAATTGGTATAATCGGACCCCATCTGATAATGCTGTCTTCTCTCTATCTTTTTCTGTAACGGGGATGGCCCAGTAAACTGACTTAGCATCCAACGTTGAAAAATACTTAGCTGTTCCGAATGAATCTAGAATTTCCTGGATTAGGGGCAAGGGATAACTATCAGCTATGGTTAATTCATTTACCTTCCTATAATCCACACAGAACCGATAAGAGTTATCTGGTTATCTGGTGTTGGGTCTTGCTGGGTGATGTGATGGGTCCTGATGCATGATGTGATGGGTCCTGCTGCATGATCTGATGGGTCCTGCTGCATGATGTGATGGGTCCTGCTGCATGATCTGATGGGTCCTGCTGCATGATGTGATGGGTCCTGCTGCATGATGTGATGGGTCCTGCTGCATAATGTGATGGGTCCTGCTGCATGATGTGATGGGTCCTGCTGTGTAATGGGTTGGGTCTTGCTGAGTGATGTGATGGTTCCTGCTGCATGATGTGATGGGTCCTGCTGCATGATGTGATGGGTCCTGCTGCATAATGTGATGGGTCCTTCTGCATGATGTGATGGGTCCTGTTGCATGATGTGATGGGTCCTGCTGCATAATGTGATGGGTCCTGCTGCATGATGTGATGGGTCCTGCTGTGTAATGTGTTGGGTCTTGCTGCATGATGTGATGGGTCCTGCTGCATGATGTGATGGGTCCTGCTGCATGATGTGATGGGTTCTGCTGCATGATGTCTACCTACCTGGAGTCTACCTGGAGAGAATTACAGGGGTCAACGCCCCCGCGGCCCGGTCTGTGACCAGGCCTCCTGTTGGATGTGATGGGTCCTGCTGTGTAATGTGTTGGGTCTTGCTGCATAATGTGATGGGTCCTGCTGCATGATGTGATGGGTCCTGCTGCATGATGTGATGGGTCCTGCTGCATGATGTGATGGGTTCTGCTGCATGATGTCTACCTACCTGGAGTCTACCTGGAGAGAATTCCAGGGGCCAACGCCCCCGCGGCCCGGTCTGTGACCAGGCCTCCTGTTGGATGTGATGGGTCCTGCTGTGTAATGTGTTGGGTCTTGCTGCATAATGTGATGGGTCCTGCTGCATGATGTGATGGGTCCTGCTGCATGATGTGATGGGTCCTGCTGCATAATGTGATGGGTCCTGCTGCATGATCTGATGGCTCCTGCTGGGTGATGTGATGGGTCCTGCTGACTCACACTAAGTTCCCTTTGTCTAGATGTGTCAATTATGATGTTACCAGCATAACTCAGTGTTAAGGTGAGGTGGGCAGGGGTGGGCTGATAACAGTGGGGTGGGCTGACAATATTGAGGTGGGCAGAGGTAGACTGACAACAGTGGGATGGGCTGACAACATTGAGGTGGGCAGAGGTAGACTGACAACAGTGGGGTGGGCTGACAACATTGAGGTGGGCAGGGGTTTGCTGACAACAGTGAGGTGAGCAAGGGTGAGCTGACAACAGTGAGGTGGGCAGGGGTGGGCTGACAACTGTGAGGTGGGCAGGGGTGGGCTGACAACAGCGAGGTGGGCAGGGGTGGGCTGACAATAGTGAGGTGGGCAGGGGTGGGCTGACAACAGTTGGGTGGGATGACAACAGTGAGGAAGGCAGGGGTGGGCTGACAACAGTGGGGTGGACTGACAACAGTAGGGTGGGCTGACAACAATGACGTGGGCTGACAAGTGAGGTGGGCTGACAACAGTGGGGTGGGCTGACATCGGTGGGGTGGGCTGACAACAGTGGGGTGGGCTGACAACAGTGGGGTGGACTGACAACAGTAATGTGGGCTGACAACAGTGAAGTGGGCTGACAAGTGAGGTGGGCTGACAACATTGGGGTGGGCTGACATCGGTGGGGTGGGCTGACAACAGTGGGGTGGGCTGACAACAGTAAGGTGGGCAGGGGTGGTCTAACAGCAGTGGGGTGGGCTGACTACAGTAGGGTGGACAGAGGTGGGCTGACAACAGTAAGGTGGGCAGGGGTGGGCTGACAGCAGTGAGGTGGGCAAGGGTGAACTGACAACAGTGAGGTGGGCTGACAACAGTGAAGTGGGCAGGGATGGACTGACAACATTGAGGTGGGCACGGATGGACTGACATCAGCGAGGTGCGTAGGGGTGAACTGACAACAGTGAGGTGGGCAGGGGTGGACTGACAACAGCAAGGTGGGCAGGAGTGGGCTGACAACAGTGGGGTGGGCTGACATCGGTGTGGTGGGCTGACAACAGTGGGGTGGGCTGACAACAGTGGGGTAGACTGACAACAGTAGGGTGGGCTGACAACAGTGAAGTGGGCTGACAAGTGAGGTGGGCTGACAACAGTGGGGTGGGCTGACATCGTTGGGGTTGGATGACAACAGTGGGGTGGGCTGAGAACAGTGGGGTGGGCTGACATCGGTGGGGTGGGCTGACAACAATGGGGTGGGCTGACAACAGTGAGGTAGACTGACAACAGTAGGGTGGGCTGACAACAGTGAAGTGGGCTGACAAGTGAGGTGGGCTGACAACAGTGGGGTGGGCTGACATCGGTGGGGTTGGCTGACAACAGTGGGGTGGGCTGACAACAGTAAGGTGGGCAGGGGTGGTCTGACAGCAGTGGGGTGGGCTGACTACAGTGGGGTGGACAGGGGTGGGCTGACAACAGTAAGGTGGGCAGGGATGGACTGTCACCATTGAGGTGGGCACGGATGGACTGACATCAGTGAGGTGCGTAGGGGTGGACTGACAACAGTGAGGTGGGCAGGGGTGGACTGACAACAGCAAGGTGGGCAGGAGTTAACTGACAACAGTGGGGTGGGCAGGGGTGTACTGGCAACAGTGAGGTGGGCAGGAGTGGGCATGCAGCAGTATTCTGACAACAATAAGTTGGGCAGGGGTGGGCTGACAACAGTAAGGTGGGCAGGGGTGGGATGACAATAGCAAGGTGAGCAGGGGTGGGCAGACAACAGTGAGGTGGCCAGGGGTGGTCTGACAACAGCAAGGTGGGCAGGGGTGGGCTGACAACAGTGGGGTGGAAAGGGGTGTTCTGACAACAGTAAGGTGGGCAGGGGTGCGCTGACAACAGTGGGGTGGGCAGGGGTAGGCTGACATCAGTGGGGTGGGCTGACAACAGTAAGGTGGGCAGGGGTGGGCTGACAACAATAAGGTGGGCAGAGGTGGGCTGACAACAGTGAGGTGGGCAGGGGTGCGCTGACAACAGTGGGGTGGGCTGACAACAGTGGGGTGGGCTGACAACAGTAACGTGGGCAGGGGTGGGCTGACAACAATGAGGTGGGCAGGGGTGGGCTGACAACAGTGAAGTGGGCAGGGGTGCGCTGACAACAGTGAGGTGGGCAGGGGTAGGCTGACATCAGTGGGGTGCAGTGGGTGCGCTGACAACAGTGGGGTGATGAGGGATGGGCTGACAACAGTAAGGTGGGCAGGGATGGGCTGACAACAGCAAGGTGGCAGGTAGTACTCTTATAAAGGCAACAATCAAGCTTTATAAAGCTTGAGTTATTGTGTGCTATATATATGAAGCTTGAAACAGTGTGATCTTTGTAAAGCTTGAGTTAGTGTGTGCTTTTTAAAGCTTGAGTTAGTGTGTGATTTTTAAAGCTTGAGTTAGTGTGTGCTTTATAAAGCTTGAATCAGTGTTTGCTTTATAAAAGTTGAGTTAGTGTGTGCTATACAGGTCACTCTGGTGACTGTGACACAGTGCCACGTCAGGTCACTCTGGTGTCTGTGATACAGTGCCACGTCAGATCACTCTGGTGACTGTCACTAGTAGTTCAGTGATAGTATTAGTAGCATATAACCGTTACTGAGTCACGGACCGTTCACTTGGTCACTGCCTGGGCCCTGTCAAAGGTCAGCCCTTTGAATGCCGTGAGCCCCTGCTCGGGGTAGCGTCAGTTATAGTCGAGTGGGCAGAGTAGACAGGTCAGGCGTATAGGCTTTGAGGTACTCCCATTTATATTTCTCTAATACAATCCTGATGATTTCTTAGCAATTCGTACCAGCCAAGCTCAAAGTGTTTTCAGAAGGATCCGTGAAACACTTCACAAGTCAACAGCAGAATTTACAAGAGTAACTAACACTCGAGCAAAACCGACCAAAGTTAAAGTAGGTTCGAGAGTTATGCTGACTAACTTTAACAAAACGTCTGCAATGCCTAAGTTCGACCAAAAGTTTGTTGGTCCCTACCGAGTAGTTGAACATATTAATGGCAATAAGTATAAGGTTAGAGAAATTAGTATGGGTCAGTATAAAGAATCGCATTTAGATCATATGAAGTTAGTATGAGGACGAGGTCCCTGACAACCAGACAAATGAGACAGACTCTGACAATCCTCCTGATACTGTACCTTCTACCTCTAATGATTAGTCAGATGATCAACCTGAATGTCGTTATTCCCTACGTACACGACAAGTATTGAGAAGTCCTCAAGTATCATTTGTGAGTACCAATTTAGATCCTCCTCAACCAGAAATTGAGTTACCCACTGCAGCAGAGTTTGATCCTCCCAGAGATGATAATCATTCAGTATATATCAATCTCACCCTAGCAGAGTTGGGGTTAAATGTAAATGACCTGTATAGATGAATAATGCAGTAATTGTATTTCAACTGTGTGTTACAATATTATTCAAGATTTTTTTTTTTGTGTATTCACGTTCTGTCCGAGTTCTGAGATTTAACAGTATAGATTCAAGTGCACCGGATCTACCTTGTTTGTTAATCACTGCCTTACTTGTAAATATGTTTCCTCAGAATCCGTATATCACATGAATACAATTTTTTCTTTATCTCTTTTATTATAAGATCTAATATTGAGCTCATTCATTCCTATATGATATATCATACAGAGCCGTACGCCTGTTGCCTCTAGTTTGTATTAGCTGTATGTCGGGACGACATACGTAGCGTGCCCGAGCTGTCACTAGTAGTTCAGTGATAGTATTAGTAGCATATAACCGTTACTGAGTCACGGACCGTTCACGTGATCACTGCCTGGGCCGTGTCAAAGGTCAGCCCTTTTATAGTCGAGTGGGCAGAGTAGACAGGTCACGCGTATAGGCTCTGAGGTACTCCCATATATATTACTCCAATACAGCAAGTTACCAACCTAATCACGTCTGTGTTATTACCCAATCCACGAAAAGACCACCCACGACAACTGTGACACAGTGCCACGTCAGGTCACTCTGGTGACTGTGACACAGTGCCATGTCAGGTCTCTCTGGAGACCGTGACACAGTGCCACATCAGGTCACCCTGGTGACTGTGACACAGTGCCACGTCAGGTCACTGGTGACAGTGACACAGTGCCACATCAGGTCACCCTGGTGACTGTGACGCAGTGCCACGTCAGGTCACTCTGATGACTGTGACACAGTGCCACATCAGGTCACCCTGGTGACTGTGACGCAGTGCCACGTCAGGTCATTCTGATGACTGTGACACAGTGCCACGTCAGGTTACGCTGGTGACCGTGACACAGAGCCACGTCAGGTCACTCTGGAGACTGACGCAGTGCCACGTCAGGTCACTTTGGTGACTGTGACACAGTGCCACGTCAGGTCACTGGTGACTGTGACACAGTGCCATGTCAGGTCTCTCTGGAGACTGTGACACAGTGCCACATCAGGTCACCCTGGTGACTGACAGTGTCACGTCAGGTCACTGGTGACAGTGACACAGTGCCACATCAGGTCACTGGTGACTGTGACGCAGTGCCACGTCAAGTCACTCTGATGACTGTGACACAGTGCCACGTCAGGTTACGCTGGTGACTGTGAAACAGAGCCACGTCAGGTCACTTTGGTGACTGTGACACAGTGCCACGTCAGGTCACTGGTGACTGTGACACAGTGCCACGTCAGGTCTCTCTGGTGACTGTGACAGTGCCAGGTCAGGTCACACTAGTGACTGACACAGTGCCAGGTCAAGTCACACTAGTGACTGTGACACAGTGCCAGGTCAGGTCACACTAGTGACTATGACACAGTGCCAGATTAGGTTACATTGGTGAGTGTGACACAGTGCCAGGTCAGGTCACACTGGCACCCTGGTCTTGGGTCATCATCAGCAGTGTTTCAGACATTATTCACTTGTGTGTGTCAGCCATCATTCATGTCTGGGGTTATTCTACCTCCAGTATCCTCATCCACCTCTCACTGCTCCTCCAGGCTTCTCTTCCCCTCTTACCTGCGTTGTGGGGGTGTGAGGGAGTGGAGAAAAGTGTGAGGAGTGAAAAGGTGTGGTAAAGGAAGGGTAGGGGTGGGAGAAAGGTGTGGTGGTGAAGAGGTGTGAGTGGGGAAGGTGTGGTGGTGGGAAGGTGTGGTGGTGGGAAGGTGTGGGGTGGGGAAGGTGTGGTGGTGGGGAAGGTGTGGGGGTGG
>WNWK01021955.1:0-33315 GCA_009830355.1 Cherax destructor | reverse complement strand
GTAGTAGGTAAATTTGGGGTGCCAGGGTAAATGTAAATGGGGAACCGTTAATTGAGCTATGTGTAGAAAGAGGTTTGGTAATAAGTAATACATATTTTATGAAAAAGAGGTACCAACACGCCATGGGTGTGAAGCATGGGTTAATGCTGCAGCGGGGAGGCAGCTGGAGGCAGTGGTATGATATAGCACGTAAGGAAAGTAGTTTGTTGGATTATGTATTGGTGGAAAAAAGGTTGATGTGTAGGCTTCAGGATGTACATGTTTATAGAGGGGCAACAGATATATCAGATCATTATTTGGTTGTAGCTACAGTTAAGAAAAAGTTTTGGAATGAGATTAATAAGTTGAGGAAGCCTAGAGAACAAATGGATTTGACAGTTAAAAATAGGAGAGGAGAGTTATTAAATGGAGAGTTAGAGGTATCGGGAAGATGGAGAGAATATTTTGAGGATTTGTTAAATGTTGATGAAGACAGGAAGTGTGATTTGTGTGTAGGGCAAGGAGGAATAACATCTTGTAGGAGGTGGAAGAGCCAGTTGTGGGTGTAGGGAAGTTCGTGAGGCAGTGGGTAGAATGAAAGGGGGTAAGGCAGCTGGGATTGATGGGATAAAGATAGAAATGTAAAAGCAGGTGGGGATATAATTTTGAGTGGTTGGTGCTATTATTTAATAAATGTATGGAAGAGGGTAAGGTACCTAGGGATTGGCAGAGAGCGTGTATTGTTCCTTTGTATAAAGGCAAGGGGACAAAAGAGAGTAAATTATAGGGGAATAAGTCTGTTGAGTGTACCTGGTAAAGTGTATGGTAGAGTTATTATTGAAAGAATTAAGAGTAAAACAGAAAGCAGGATAGTAGATGAACAAGGGGGCTTTAGGAAAGGTAGGGGGTGTGTAGACCAAGTGTTTACAGTGAAACATATAGGTGAACAGTATTTGGATAAGGGTAAAGATGTTTTTGTGGCATTTATGGATTTGGAAAGGCGTATGATAGGGTAGATAGGGGGCAAATGTGGCGATGTTGCAGGTGTATGGAATAGGAGGAAGGTTACTGAAAGCAGTGAAGAGTTTTTATGAGGATAGTGAGGCTCAGGTTAGAGTGTGAGGGGGGAAGGGACTATTTCCCAGTGTGGGCCTTAGACAAGGATGTGATGTCACCGTGGTTGTTCAATATATTTATAGATGGGGTTGTAAGAGAAGTGAATGCGGGGGTCTTGGCAAGAGGTGTTGGGCTAAAAGATAAAGAAGCAAATACAAAGTGGGAGTTGTCACAGTTGCTTTTTGCTGATGACACTGTGCTTTTTGGGAGATTCTGAAGAGAAGCCAGGGTTGGTGGATGAATTTGGTAGGGTGTAAAAGAAGAAAATTGAAAGTGAATATAGGAAAGAGTAAGGTGATGAGGATAACAAAAAGAATAGGTGACGAAAGATTGGATATCAGATTGGAGGAGAGAGTATGGAGGAGGTGAATGTATTCAGATATTTGGGAGTGGACATGTCGGCGGATGGGTCTATGAAGGATGAGGTGAATCATAGAATTGATGAGGGGAAAAGGGTGAGTGGAGCACTTGAGTCTGTGGAGACAAAGAACCTTGTCCATGGAAGTAAAGAGGGGAATGTATGAGAGTATAGTTATACCAACGCTCTTATATGGGTGTGAAGCATGGGTGATGAATGTTGCAACGAGGAGAAGGCTGGAGGCAGTGGAGATGTCATGTCTGAGGTCAATTTTGGTGTGAATATAATGCAGAGAATTGGGGTTTGGAAATTAGGAGGAGGTGCGGGATTACCAAAACGATTGTCCAGAGAGCTGAGGAGGGGTTGTTGAGGTGGTTTGGACATGTAGAGAGAATGGAAAGAGACAGAGTGACTTCGAGAGTGTATAAATCTGTAGTGGAGGGAAGGCGGGGTAGGGGTCGGCCTAGGAAAGGTTGGAGGGAGGGGGTAAAGGAAGTTTTTGTGCGAGGGGCTTGGATTTCCAGCAAGCATGTGTGAGCGTATTTGATAGGAGTGAATGGAGGCATATGGTTTTTAATACTTGACGTGCTGTTGAAGTGTGAGCAAAGTAACATTTATGAAGGGATTCAGGGAAACCGGCAGGCCGGACTTGAGTTCTGGAGATGGGAAGTACAGTGCCGGCACTCTGAAGGGGGGGTGTAAATGTTGCAGTTTTATAACTGTAGTGTAAAGCACCCTTCTGGCAAGACAGTGATGGAGTGAATGATGATGAAAGTTTTTCTTTTTCGGGCCACCCTGCCTTGGTGGGAATCGGCCGATGTGTTAATAAATAAAAAAATACAGTTAGAGTAAAAGGTAGAGGGGACAAAAAGAAAATGGCAACAGCAAGTAAGAGAGGGTAAAAGTGTATAAACTAAGGGAGGAGGAAGTTAGGGTGAGATATAACACTATTGGCAGAAAGGTGGGCTAGTGCAAGTATGAGTAGTGGTGGGGGGGTTGAAGAGTGTTGGGATAGTTTTAAAAATGCTGTATTAGAATGTGGGGCAGAAGTTTGTGGCTATAGGAGGGTGGGTGCAGGAGGAAAGAGGAGTGAGTGTTGGAATGAAGAAGTAAAGGGTGTGATAAAAGAGAAAAAGGTAGCTTATAGAGATTTTTAAAAACAGAAGTGTTAATAGAAGAGCAGAGTATATGGAGAGTAAAAGAAAGGTGAAGAGAGTGCAAAATGAGAGCAGATGAAAGAGTGGAGAGGCTCTGTCAAGAAATTTTGCTGAAAACAAAACAAAAGTTTTGAGTGAGAAAAAAAGTTAAGAAAGCCTAGGGAACGAATGGATTTATCAGTTAAAAACAGAGTAGGGGAGTTAGTAAATGGGGAGCTGGAGGTATTGGGTAGATGGCAGGAATGTTTTGAGGAACTTTTAAATGTCGATGAAAAAAGGGAGGCGGTAATTTCATGCACTTGCCAGGGAAATATAACATCGTTTAGGAGTGAAGAAGAGCAGTGTGAGTGTGGGGGAGGTGCGGAGGCATTACATAGACTGAAAGGGGTAAAGCAGCTGGAACTGATGGGATCATGACAGAAATGTTAAAAGCAGGGGGGATATAGTGTTGGAGGGTTGGTATTTTTGTTTAATAAATGTATGAAAGAGGGTAAGGTACCTTATGGATTGGCAGAGAGCATGTATAGTGCCTTTATATAAAGTGAAAGGGGATAAAAGAGATTGTAAGAATTATAGGGGAATAAGTTTACTGAGTATACCAGGTGCCATTTCAACCAGCCATCCTCGTTGAAACACCGAGACACCATGCGGTTTTTCCTTACATTTGCACAATTCCGGAGCCTCCTGGGCCCAAAACACCCCATAGTCTCTTGGTGTCATCGCCGTCCGAGGAAAACGGCACAGGGTTATTTTGAAAGAATTAGAGGTAAGACAGAGAGTAGGATTACAGATGAGCAAGGAGGCTTTAGAGTGGGTAGGGATGTGTAGATCAAGTGTTTACAGTGAAGCATATATGTGATCAGTATTCAGATATAGGTAAGGAAGATTTCATTGCATTTATGGATTTAGAAAAGGCTTATGACAGAGTGGATAGGGGAGCAATGTGGCAAATGTTGCAAGTTTATGGAATAGGTAGTAAGTTACTGAAGGCTGTAAAGAGTTTTTATGAGGATAGTGAGGCTCAGGTTAGGGTGTGTAGGAGAGAGAGATTACTTCCCTGTAAAAGTAGGTCTTAGATAGGGATGTGTAATGTCACCATGGTTGTTTAATATATTTATAGATGGGGTTGTAAAAGAAGTAAATGCTAGGGTGTTGGGGAGAGGGGTGGGATTAAATTATGGGGAATTAAATGCAAAATGGGAGTTGACAGTTATTTTTTGCTGATGATACTGTGCTTATAGGAGATTCTAAAGAAAAGTTGCAAAGGTTAGTGGACGAGTTTGGGACAGTGTGTAAAGGTAGAAAGTTGAAAGTGAACATAGATAAGAGTAAGGTGATGAGGGTATCAAATGATTTAAATAAAGAAAAATTGGATATCACATTTTAGAGAGGGATTATGGGAGAAGTAAATGTTTTCAGATATTTGGGAGTTGACTTGTCAGCGGATGGGTTTATGAAGGATGAGGTTAACCATAGAATTGATGAAGGAAAAAAGTTGAGTGGTGCGTTGAGGTATCTGTTGAGACAAAAAACGTTATCCATGGAGGCAAAGAAGGGAATGTACGAAAGTATAGTGGTACCAACACGCTTATATGGGTGTGAAGCATGGGTTGCAAATGCTGCAGTGAGGAGGCGGCTGGCGGCAGTGGAGATGTCCTGTCTAAGGGCAATGTGTGGTGTAAATATTATGCAGAAAATTCGGAGTGTGGAAATTAGGAGGAGGTGTGGAGTTACTAAAAGTATTTGTCAGAGGGCTGAAGAGGGGTTGTTGAGGTGATTTGGTCATTTAGAGAGAATGGATCAAAGTAGAATGACTTCGAGAGCTTATAAATCTGTAGGGGAAGGACGGGGGTTGTCCTCGAAAAGGATGGAGGGAGGGAGTAAAGGAGGTTTTGTGGGCGAGGGGCTTGGACTTCCAGCAAGCATTTGTGAGCGTGTTAGATAAGAGTAAATGGAGACGAATGGTTTTTTGGGACTTGACGAGCTGTTGGAGTGTGAGCAGGGTTATATTTTGTGAAGGGATTCAGGGAAACCAGTTAATTGATTTAGTTGGACTTGAGTGCTGGAAATGGGAAGTACAATGCCTGCACTTTAAAGGAGGGGTCTGGGATAGTGACAGCTGGGAGGGACTTATTCTCAGCTGTCGTATCTGAGCGCCTCTGCAAAGACAGTGATTATGTATGAGTGAGGCAAAAGTGTTAAATGATGACAAAAGTATTTTCTTTTTGGGGATTTTCTTTCTTTTTGGGTCACCCTGCCTTGGTGGGAGACGGCCGACTTGTTGAAAAAAAAAATATGTAATAACTTTAAAACACTTGAAATTTTGGAAAATTTCCAGACATAATAAAGAGATGTGCTTATGGAGAATGTAAATAGACTTAAATATAGTATTAAGAGTATTAGTAACAATATAACAATATATGTGAGGGAAGCATATAGAATTGTTTGAGAAATTGTGATGATAATACATTGCTTAAGTTTCTTTCTGTTTTTATTATTAATAATAATATTATTATTATTATTATTATTATTATTTATTATTATTATTATTATAATTATTATTATTATTATTATTTATTATTTATTATTATTATTATTATTATTATTATTATTATTAGTATTATTATTATTACTGGGTCATCCTAAATTCCTTCATGTCTGCTATTCCCCCTATTTTTACTTTAATTTTAAGTTAAGTTACTAGTACAATGTGTTTGGATTCTGTGAAATCTTTTAAGAAAGTCTATTCTGGGTTAACGCTAAATTGTTTCTGTAATGGCATTTGATAATCCACACTATTGTAGACTTACAGATAATTACTTTTAAATTCAGGTCTCTTCATGCCATAAAGGCTCAGGCACGACGTGAATTAGAAGCTGAGCAGAAAGCCTTTGAAGAAATGACTTTGGATGGGCAAAATGAGCCAGGAATCCCTAAAGAAGTGAACTTAGATGCTGCCCCCATGCTGGCTGTTCAAGGTGTCTTCTTTAATTGTCCACTTCTTGGTAAGTATTTCTAGGAACCCTTAATGGTCTTAAGTTGAGACACATTACCTTCTTCCATAATTTACTATTTGATATGTGTATCTGTCAGTCACTTGTATACATTTCTCAGTGACCCAGGTTTTAAAAGTTAGCTTTGTATGTAGTCATTGATTTAATTTAGCGAGTTAAATTATGGCTTTGGAATATAATACACAGTTAATGATTGTCATTTTCACTGTGTTGCACTTCAAACAGTGACATTTAAAATATTAATAAAGTTATGAAAAACCATTGTCTATTTTTTTTTTTTTTTTTTTCTCCAGGGCCTGAACTGGCAACATATGATGAAATCAAGAGACAGATTCGTGAATTCCTTTACGCTCAGGTAGAGGAAGACAAAGGCATATCTTCCTGCCTCATTATCCACACATGCAACAAAAACAAAGAAAAGGTTTGAATATTTTTACTTGTAAGGCTAAATTATAGGTACAGTAAATCTTTCATCTTCATTAGGGTTTCATTCAGTGAAAACCCAGTGAAGGACAAGGTGACTAATCACTAGGAAATGGGAGTTATTGACTGGTGGTTGCAGTTGCAGAATACTTGATACTTTAGGAGGTGGGAAGTACAGTGTCTGCATTCTAAAGGAGGGATTTGGGATATTTGCTGTTTAGAGTGACATCTAAACTGTCGTATCTGCATGCCTATGGCAGAACAGTAATAGTGTGAATGATAGTGAGGTTTTTTTTTTTTTTTTTTTTTTTTTTTTTTTTTTTTTTTTGGTCACCCTGCCTTGGTGGGAGACAACTACAGTGGACCCTCGAGTTACGAGCACCTCGAAAATCGTACAATTATGTAAGTATAATATTGTAAGTGCTTTTGTAAGTGTATTTTTGGGGGTCTGAAATGGACTAACCTACTTGACATTATTCCTTAACCCTTTGACTGTCGGAGACCCCTTTCTGAAACTGTCATTCTATGTCGGGAAATATTCGAAAAAAAAAAAAATTATTTTTTCTTATCAAAATGTTAGGATTATTTTGCTGATTGTTTTAAGCCTAAAAAAAATTTTTTGCCATCAGTACTTACCGAGATATGGAGGCGTAAAGTTGGCACAATTTGAGCTGCGTATGGCAACATCGGCGAATTCCGCTGACTCGGTAAATTTCTGTTTACTTCCATTCGTAGATTTCTTGTTTTTTTCACTATTTTCTTTTTTTATGTAACTTATGTGGCCTGTGAGACCACAGTAAGGTGCAATGTATATATATACACTCGTTGTTTGCACCACAATAACTTCACAAACAATGGTATGTTTATATTGTTTACAAAACTTGTTTACACAAACAAACAACGACAAAAAATGTTCATTACTATTGTTCTATAATATATATACATATGTACACTCACTGAACACTTTCCTAGAACTCCTGCAGCTTGTGGAACTCTTTGAAACATGGGTATAAGCACAGTGGTACTTTACACTCCTCACACATAAACGAGTGTCTCTGCGTGTTTGTGGGCGTTTGTGGAATGTTTACAGACAAAACACCTCTTCTGAGCATTTTTCTTGAGAGTAGTAGCAGGCACTTGTATGGGGTAGTGATCACCAGGCCTCATACGAGAGGGCGTGTGTTGATAATTTCGTGGGCGCTGGTCTATTGCAGGTGTTGCTCCTTGGTACTTGAATATTATTTGTCTGATGACTGACAAACAAAATTCACCATATTTGGGTTTGTTGTTGGTCTTCAACTTGTACATGTTATAAGCATTCAGCATGGAAATGTCAAGAAGATGGAAAAAGAGTTTTATGTACCACTTATAACTTTTGCGTACACAATCAGCAAACCCAATCTGCATGTCACATTTATCCACTAAGCGCATATTGAGGTTGTAGTCCATCACAGCTGCAGGTTTTAGAATGGGTTCATTGGTCTCTCTATTCTGTCTTCCACTGTCTACCATTTCATGTCTGTGAACTGATGTCAACAATGTGACATCACGTTTGTCTTGCCACCGAAATGCCATGATATCATTGGCAGCAAACACCTGCACTTCACCTCTACGAGTGCCAGCGTCAAACCTAGGCATATGTTTACGATTTGCACGCACTGTGCCACACAAGTCTGTCATGTTCACTCGCAAGAAATCACTGAGTAAAGGGCTCGTGTACCAGTTATCAGTATATAATATATGCCCCTTACCAAGATATGGTTCCATCATTGTTCTAACCACATCACCAGAGATACCCAATAACTTCATGGTATCTCTCAATGTATTACTGCCAGTGTACACAATTAGATCCAGAACCAGACCACTTTTGCAATCACACAGTACAAATAACTTTATACCAAAGCGTTTCCTCTTGCTTGGTATATACTGCTTGAATGACAGTCTGCCTTTGAACAAAATCAAAGACTCATCAATAACAAGCTTCCTGAAGGGATAAAAATACATACAACACTTTTGTTTCAGGTACATGAACACATTCCTGATCTTATATAACCTGTCGTTTCTGTCAGGCCTTGTTTTATCAGAAAAGTGAAGCATACGCAACAGTATCAAAAACGATTCACTGGTATAATATCACTAAAACCTGGGGTTGAAATCAGGCGTTCTGTCGACCAGT
The DNA here is from genome assembly GCA_009830355.1 of Cherax destructor. Classification (NCBI taxonomy): domain Eukaryota; kingdom Metazoa; phylum Arthropoda; class Malacostraca; order Decapoda; family Parastacidae; genus Cherax; species Cherax destructor. The sequence continues at coordinate 25,092 of WNWK01021955.1, read as the reverse complement.
ATGTGGTGACAGTGTGCTTATAAACATGTGGCATAAGCATTATTGTGGCAAAGAACAAGTACATCTCTGCCACAGTTGTGTCCTTCCACTGGTGTAGCCGTGAATTTGGTGAAAGAAGTGTGTTTGCCATGGTGTACTCATAGTATGTGTTGCTTTCCCTGACAATAATGTCCATCAGGGGTTCATCGAAGAATAACTCAAAGCATTCCAGTTCAGTAGCATTGTTCCCAAGTGTACACGATGGCCGTATTCCACTTTGTGCTTCATCAAAGTCATGGGGATTGGGAACAAAATTGTCACCTTGCTGCCAATCCCAGATGCGGTCTGCTGGTGCGTACTGGATATTGACAGGTGGTTGTGGTTGTGCAGGTTGTGGTTGTGCAGGTTGTGGCTGTGCAGGTTGTGGTTGTGCAGGTTGTGGAAGTGTGGGGGTGGTTGATGGTGGTTGTGCTGAGTTAGCAGCGTGGGTAGCAGCGTGGCCCGCTCGTGGTGGCACATGACTCATGCCACTGCCAACACCACCACCTGCCCCACGCACATTACGCATCCCCATTGTAACAATATCGTCATCTTCATTATCAATTATTGGTGTAGGGCCAAGAGATGTACTCCGAGATTTACTCCTTTTCCTTGGAATAGCATATGGCACACTACCAGAACGCATGTTGCGTCGTACATACTGCCGCTTCACTGGAGAATAATCTCCCTCACTGTCGCCACTAGAACTGCTTTCAATAACTTTGAAATCACTGTCATCATCACTTACACTGCTCACATCAGAGTCTTCTACACGGGGAAATAGTTTCCTCTTTCGTTCTCGTACAGGTGAACGTGAATGAGACGGCCCAGCACCAGAGGTGGAAGGCTGTGGGTCATCTGGGTTTTCATCACTAATTATGTTATCCTGGGCACTGCTTTCGGTCACACCCTCTTGAAAACCATGGAATTCACTTTCACTGGCACTTCCATCGCTGTTAGAACTATCACTTGGGAGAGAAGGCCTCCAATTCGCCGGGAGTGAGGTACTTCTTACCGCCAGGCATGGTGAACAAGGACTACAAACATGGCGCTCCCACAATGCACCACTGGGTCCCGATTTTTTCATACTGCGCACACCCACCACGCAGACCCATTCTCTCACATGTAGGCCTATCAGCTTTCTCCCGCTTCATTTGAAGCCGCTAGAATTTAGGCGTATAAATACGTCCGAAACATTGGCTCGTAAGACGTAAATATACGTCCGAAACAGTCAAAGGGTTAAGGGAGAAAATTCGTTCGGTAATGGCACTTGAGCAGGCTTCTGGAATGAATTATGCTCGTTACTCGGGGGTCCACTGTAGTGTGTTAATGATGGTGAATGTGTTATCAAAAAAATAATGATTTCTTTTAACATGCCGGCCATTTCCCACTGAAGCAGGGTGACCCAAAAAAGAAAGACACTTTCACCATCATTCACACATAATCACTGTCTTTGCAGAGATGCCCAGATATGACAGTTTAGATGTCACTCCAAACAGCCAATATCACAAACCCCTCCTGTAAAGTGCAGGCATTGTACTTTCCACCTCCAGGACTCAAGTCCGCCTAACCAGTTTCCCTGAATCCCTTCACAAAATATTACCCTGCTCACACTCCAAAAGATTGTCAGGTCCCAAAAACTATTCGTCTCCATTCACTCCTATCTAACACGCTCACATATGCTTGCTGCATGTCCAGACCCCTTGCACACAAAACCTCTTTTACCCCCTTTCCCCATCCTTTCCTAGGATGACCTCTACCTGTCCTCCCCTCCACTACAGATTTATACACCCTCCAAATTATTCTATTTTGCTCCATCCTCTCTAAATGACCAAACCACCTCAATAACCCCCTCTTCAGCCCTCTGAATAATACTTTTTGTAACTCCACCCCTCCTAATTTCCACACTATGAATTCTCTGCATATTTACACCACGCATTGCCCTTAGACACGGCATCTCCACTGCCTCCAGCCTTCTTGCTACAGCATTCGTAACCCATGCTTCACACGCATATAAAAGTGTTGGTACACTCCCTTCTTTGCCTCCATGGATAACATTTTTTGTCTCTACAGACACCTCAATGCACCACTCAACTTTTTTCCTTTATCAATTCTGTGGTTAACCTCGGCCTTCATAAACCCATCTGCTGACAAATCTACTCCCAAATATCTGAACACATTCATTTCTTCCATACTCCCTCCCTCCAATGTGATATCCAATTTTTTTTTTACCTAACTCATTTGATACCCTCATCACCTTACTTTTATCTATTTTCACTTTCAAAATAAGAATGCTCACTATAAACTGAAATATGTATGGATTACTCTTTACATATTCTAGGCACTGATAAGGCTAAAGTATGAAGGATAGAAGTCATTACCCTCCCACACCTACTTAATGGCACTCAGAGTTTGGGGATAGTGGACACATTCATTAAAGATTGTAATTTCACACTTATTCAGTCAATTATCTGGAAATATTGCATGGGGCACCGTCTTGCATAAAATAGTTGCTCTGACATTTTCTGAAACTCTCGGCAAATAATCTGCTACAGGCATACTTATGTATGTGTATATTTGATTCTTACTGTATACGTATATCATTTAGTTCACTTAATTTTGGATATATTTCAGGTCAGTGTATGCGTTGAGACTTTGTGTAAGTATATTGAAAACATTGTGTCAGATCCCACTGAAGATAAGTTTCTAAAAATAAGAATGTCTAACAAGGCCTACCAGGAAAGAATTCTTCCTATAGAAGGTACAAAGGAGTTCTTGGAAGCAGCTGGGTTTATTGAGTGTGAACTTCCATTTAATGATGCTACAGATAAGTTCTGGGTAAGTATCTTGTAACAAGGTATAAATGAGTCATGTATACAATATTTATCTCTGTTTCTTGTAATATTATATCCCATTTAGTTTCTGTGAAATATTGTTTTGAAGCAGTATTTTTCCTTTCCTGTAATTTAAGTTGTTCCTGTTTGTGTGTGTGTTTTTCCTCTCTTCAGTCATATTTAACAGCAAATGTTTATTTTTTTATTAACACATCGGCCGATTCCCACCAAGGCAGGGTGGCCCGAAAAAGAAAAACTTTCATCATCATTCACTCCATCACTGTCTTGCCAGAAGGGTGCTTTACACTACAGTTATAAAACTGCAACATTAACACCCCTCCTTCAGAGTGCCGGCACTGTACTTCCCATCTCCAGAACTCAAGTCCGGCCTGCCGGTTTCCCTGAATCCCTTCATAAATGTTACTTTGCTCACACTCCAACAGCACGTCAAGTATTAAAAACCATATGCCTCCATTCACTCCTATCAAATACGCTCACACATGCTTGCTGGAAGTCCAAGCCCCACGCACACAAAACTTCCTTTACCCCCTCCCTCCAACCTTTCCTAGGCCGACCCCTACCCCGCCTTCCCTCCACTACAGATTTATACACTCTCGAAGTCACTCAGTCTCGTTCCATTCTCTCTACATGTCCAAACCACCTCAACAACCCCTCCTCAGCTCTCTGGACAATCGTTTTGGTAATCCCGCACCTCCTTCTAATTTCCAAACTCCGAATTCTCTGCATTATATTCACACCACACATTGACCTCAGACATGACATCTCCACTGCCTCCAGCCTTCTCCTCGTTGCAACATTCATCACCCATGCTTCACACCCATATAAGAGCGTTGGTATAACTATACTCTCATACATTCCCTCTTTACTTCCATGGACAAGGTTCTTTGTCTCCACAGACTCCGAAGTGCTCCACTCACCCTTTACCCTCATCAATTCTATGATTCACCTCATCCTTCATAGACCCATCCGCCGACATGTCCACTCCCAAATATCTGAATACATTCACCTCCTCCATACTCTCTCCCTCCAATCTGATATCCAATCTTTCGTCACCTATTCTTTTTGTTATCCTCATCACCTTACTCTTTCCTATATTCACTTTCAATTTTCTTCTTTTACACACCCTACCAAATTCATCCACCAACCTCTGCAGCTTCTCTTCAGAATCTCCCAAAAGCACAGTGTCATCAGCAAAAAGCAACTGTGACAACTCCCACTTTGTATTTGCTTCTTTATCTTTTAGCCCAACACCTCTTGCCAAGACCCTCGCATTCACTTCTCTTACAACCCCATCTATAAATATATTGAACAACCACGGTGACATCACACATCCTTGTCTAAGGCCCACTTTTACTGGGAAATAGTCCCCTTCCCTCCTACACACTCTAACCTGAGCCTCACTATCCTCATAAAAACTCTTCACTGCTTTCAGTAACCTTCCTCCTATTCCATACACCTGCAACATCTGCCACATTGCCCCCTATCTACCCTATCATACGCCTTTTCCAAATCCATAAATGCCACAAAAACATCTTTACCCTTATCCAAATACTGTTCACCTATATGTTTCACTGTAAACACTTGGTCTACACACCCCTACCTTTCCTAAAGCCCCCTTGTTCATCTGCTATCCTGCTTTCTGTTTTACTCTTAATTCTTTCAATAATAACTCTACCATACACTTTACCAGGTACACTCAACAGACTTATTCCCTATAATTTTTGCACTCTCTTTGTCCCCTTTGCCTTTATACAAAGGAACAATACACGCTCTCTGCCAATCCCTAGGTACCTTACCCTCTTCCATACATTTATTAAATAATAGCACCAACCACTCCAAAATTATATCCCCACCTGCTTTTAACATTTCTATCTTTATCCCATCAATCCCAGCTGCCTTACCCCCTTTCATTCTACCCACTGCCTCACGAACTTCCCCTACACCCACAACTGGCTCTTCCACACTCCTACAAGATGTTATTCCGCCTTGCCCTACACACAAATCACAGCTTCCCTGTCTTCATCAACATTTAACAAATCCTCAAAATATTCTCTCCATCTTCCCGATACCTCTAACTCTCCATTTAATAACTCTCCTCTCCTATTTTTAACTGTCAAATCCATTTGTTCTCTAGGCAAATGTTATTTTTACAAAAACATGATCACTTTCCAAGTGAGTTTTAGGTAGTTTATTTAAAATTTCTTTTGTTTTAGAAATATCAAGTTAAGGATTGACAGTGAACCTTTTTTCACTGATCACTTCATTTACTGTACATATGTTAATTCTTAAAAATGTGCATCATTCATTTAAGGAACTATTGCCCACTTGTGTACAGTTCCAGTCAGATACATTGTGCATTGTTGTTACAACTTTGAAATCATAACTTAAATAAAATGTCCTGCTCCTAAAGGGTAAATAACCTGACAAGTCTAGAGGTATTTAAATTACAAAAACACAACCACTCGAGGTCTAGCATGTACCTTCATACAAATTATGAAGCATGAGTGCAAATAATTAATATAGTACAGGTCTCCCTCAACATTTGAGAGGGTTAGGGGGATCAAGAGCCTTGTGAATGTTTGGTGCCCCAAAATATTGTAGGGAAATATAATGCAATACTGCTTCCTTAACCTATTGAACCATGAACAATCATAAAACACATGAAAACATCGTAAAATAATGTACTATATGTTATTTTTACATGAGCTGGCTGTGGAGGGAGGCCTATAATAGTATAATTATACAATACGTATTTTATAGTGTTGTGAAGTGTCATGGGGAATCAAGAGTTACTGACACACTGCTGTAGCTCCGCCCACTTTGTAATGATGCCAGATGTTGAATTAAATATGTATACATTAGAAAAAAAAATGAAACTCCATCTTGATAACTTTATTTTAATTTGCATAACTCATATACAGTGGTCCCTCGGTTTTCGTGCATCTCCAAACTCGAACATTTATGTAAGTGTATTTTCGTAAGTGCTGTTGCAAGTGTATTTTTGGGGGCCTGAAATAGACTAACCTACGTGACATTATTTCTTAAGGAAGTAAATTCGTTCGGTAATGGCACTTGAGCAGCATTCTGGAACGAATTTTCGGCGAAAACCGAGGGACCACTGTATTACAGAAAACAATAAAAAAGTAAAATACACATACAGCGAGTTAAGCTTACAGAAAAATACATTAAATTCACCATCTAACATCGTTATGAAGTGGGATGAGCTATTGGAGGGAGGAAGAGGCGAGCAGTGTCTGGCGAGTCGTCAAGGGTGGCGGATGCTAGCCTTAGCGCTAATAAAATGTTGTGTAATTACACTAATATTAGTAATAAAGGTTATCTATCTATTACATTTATTCCAAATTGATATCAGAAGCACGATAAATACCCTAGAACTGTAATAAAGATGCTGAAATGAATATTATATGCCATATTTTATGAGTAGGGGGAGCAGGCAGGCTGCCACTCAAGAGTTGTTTACATCAGGGTAAACATGCCCAAATCACTCTTGTCATAAGAACAAATGCAAAAAATAGCATTTATTATTTTTAGAATAATAATAATTGATCTGGAGCACTTTAAATGTCATCAGTATTTGGTAGCTGACATTTAGAGCTCTCCACAGCAATTAGTAAGTAATTAAGTTTATTCAGGTATACACAAATACATTTACATAGATTATCATACATAGCAGCATATGTGTAGAGTAGTGATGTATCGGATATTCGCATCCGCATCTGCGGAACATCCGCACAATTTCTTACATCCGTATCCGCATCCGTATTTCACAGCAAACAGGTATTCGCATATACATCCGCATCCGAAATCTGCGGAACATCCGCACAATTTCTTACATTCTTCATAAGTAATAGAGTAATAGAGTTGTGGATGAGTGGAACAAACTCCCGAGTACCATCATAAATGCTAAGACGTTGTGTAGTTTTAAAAATAGGTTAGATAAATACATGGGTGGGTGTGGATGGGTGAGAGTTTGGACCTGACTAGCTTGTACTACCAGGTCAGTAGCTGTACTAATTCCTTAAGTGGAAGTGACCTGACCAGGTGGTCAGCTGGACAATTATATGAGTGGGTTCGGTTGGGTATGAATTGGTCCTGACTAGCTTGTGCTAGGTCAGATGCAGTGCTCCTTCCTTAAGTGAATGTAACCTGACCTGGCCGGGTCGGGGCATTGGCTTAAGCCGTTGGAGATTTGGACCTGCCTCACATGGGCCAGTAGGCCTGCTGCAGTGTTCCTTCTTTCTTATGTTCTTATTTCAGAATGCTGTTCAAGTGCTGTTACCAAACAAATTTATTCCCATAAGGAATGATGTAAATTAGATTAGTCCGTTTCAGACCCCCAAAAATACACTTATAAAAGCACTTACAATAATAAACTCACATAAAAGGGCAAGTTTGGAGTGTTTGAATAGTGAGGGTCCACTGTATTAAGATCCCAAGATGTTGCTGTGTCAGACAGAAATGTATGGACTGTTGAAGACACTGTGTGGCAAAACGTTTCCTCATTAAAGATACCAAAGTGTTGCACATGTGACTAATTGATCAAAGTATAATGTCCCTTAGCTCTAGTCTTTTTTAAATTATTTCATCTATTAGTACGTAAAGTTTTTATAGATGCCCTGTCTCTGTTTCCTTTTTTATTTTCATTTATTTTAGGCTGGTTACCATCCTGTGCCTGTTTCTTTGTAAAACTATTTGACTATTTGGTATGGCTCCATTACTTTAAAAATATAAAAAAATCTTTTACTCATTATATCATCATTTAACCTCTTAGTGTTTATAAATTTTCATTTTTTTTTTACCTTGACCTTTTTTTGAAAAGTCTTGGCTAATTGTGTCCTTATAATTTTCCAATTTCTTTGTCATTAGCTTTCTTTAGCAATTCTTCCTTTTGCTTAACCTGTGTGAATGTTATTTTCAGTAGCATATGGTTATCTTTTTTATATTTTCAGTTCTCTTATACCCCACTATATGGTTTTCAGTACCGAAGTTCATCTCTCTCATGTGATTTTCCTCTTTTTTCTTTATGATCTTGATTTAATTTCTTTTTACAACACAACCAAAAACAATAAATATTTTCTGTCAACTGTTTTCCTCAATATGTTAAAATCATTCATCTCCTTTTGTATTTCAAGACTGTTAGCCTTTTCTGTAGCTAGTACAACATGCGGCCTATTTCAGTTTTCTCTTTATTTTGGCACATCAATCTTCTGTTTTAGCTATACAGTATGGCCCTGCTTTATGGTGTTTCACCTTACGGCGTTCCGCTAATGTGGACATTTCAAATTATGACCTAAACTTGCTATACTGCTCCCCCCACCTGACTTTTTAATACGGTCACCGTGCGCCACCCAGTTTATTTACATTTTCCGTGAGCACATCTCTCCATTATGTCTGGAAAATTTCCAAAATTTTAAGTGTTTTAAAGTTATTGTGTATTTTGTGTACTCTGATAATTATACTTGTGTACCTGTGCCTAAATAAACTTATGCATTGTGCTGGCATGAAGGTACACATTAAAATCACTAAGTGTGTCCCTCTAGTCTTGATGCCATAGTAATAATAATAATACTAATACGTAATAATAATAATCACTCTTGGGCACATTAAATGTGTCTTACTTTACGTTAATATAGACTTTTTTTTTTTTCAACAAGTCGGCCGTCTCCCACTGAGGCAGGGTGACCCAAAAAGAAAGAAAATCCCCAAAAAGAAAATACTTTCATCATTCAACACTTTCACCTCATACATAATCACTGTCTTTGCAGAGGCGCTCAGATACGACAGCTGAGAATAAGTCCCTCCCAACTGTCACTATCCCAGACCCCTCCTTTAAAGTGCAGGCATTATAGACATTTTCATTAATCCCTCTATGATATTTTCTTCAAAATTATATAATAACACATTACATAGCATATAAACATGATACATACACCCACAGTACAATAAATTTCACATAAATGTCAGGTGTGGTAGCCAGACAAAGGAAAAAAAATTCCGTTTTTTCTGGTCCAGCACCAGAGGAAATGTGTATCAACCCACCTTTGACCCATTGACTTCCCTTAAAGCATTCATCTTTGTTTACAATTCTCGGCATGACTTCTTCTCATCATATCTCCCTTCATTTATGATGGCATCTAAATGTAGTTGTTAGAAATTATTAAACTCGGTGAACAAGGTACGTATATCGATGGTAATAATATTGCTCTGGGCTGCTTTAAATATCGTATACAGTGAACCCCCGAGTTTCGACCACCTCAAAACTCGAATAGTTATGTAAGTGTAATATTGTAAGTGCTTTTGTAAGTGTATTTTTGGGGGTCTGAAATGGACTAACCTACTTTACATTATTAATTGTGGGAACAAATTCGTTCAGTAATGGCACTTGAACAGCGTTCTGTAATGAATTATGGCCGAAACTCAGGGGTCCACTTCATTATGTTTGGTAATGGGAGCCAGGTGGTTTTCCTGGCTACCTACACCTGATTTCCTACAAATATATACTACTCACCTCTCACCCTACATTAAGACTGCAAGTATTTTAAGGTAAGTAAACAGTGTACTGTGTATGTACAGTGGACCCTCGGTTATCGGCCATTATTTTGCTTGTCAGCCGTATTGGACGCGTCAACCCGCCAGCCGCTAGCACTTTCCTGAGATAGTATGGCTGTCTCTCTAGACGAGTGAGGAAGCTTCTGCTCATTCATCCAAACATTTTGCTATAATCCATTGTTTTTGTTGGTTATTGATTAAGTGCAACTGTGAAATAAGTAACCATGGCCCCAAAGAAAGTTCCAAGTAAAGTTCCTTTGGTAAAGAAAGTGAGAAACATGATGGAATTTAAGAAAGAAGTTATTGAAAAATGAGTGGTGTGTGGGTGCTGGAACTTGCCAGGATGTATGGAAAAAACAAATCAACAATCACTTCTATCCTGGCAAAGAAAGTAGAAATCAAGGAAGCTAATGTTGCGAAAGGAGTAAATGTGCTAACGAAACAAAGGTCACCAATAATGGAAGATATGGAGAAGTTATTGTTGTTGTTGTGGACCATTGAAAAACAATTAGCAGGAGATAGTGTTGTGGAGTCGATCATTTGTGAGAAGGCAAGGCAGTTGCGTGCGGATCTCGTAAATAAAATACCTGGAACAAGTGCTGCTGTTAGTGAATTTAGGGCCAGCAAAGACTATTTTGAGAGATTTAAGAAGCGTAGTGGCATACACAGTGTGGTAAGGCATGGCGAGGCTGCAAGTTCTGACAAATGTGCGGCTGAAAAAAATCATGCAGGAATTCAAGGGGTATGTAGAGGCTAAAGGATTCCTTCCCCAATGAGTGTTCAATTGTGACAAAACAGGCCTCTTTTGGAAGAAAATGCCAAAGAGGACCTACATTACACAGAAGGAAAAGGCACTACCAGGACACAAGCCTATAAAAGACAGGCTTACTCTTTTGTTCTGTGGTAATGCTAGTGGAGATTTCAAAGTGAAGCCTTTATTGGTGTATCACTCTGAAAATCCCAGAGTGTTCAAAAAAAAACAATGTCTTCAAGAGTAAATTGTGTGTAATGTGGAAAGCTAATAAAAAGGCTTGAGTCACAAGGCAAATTTTCAAAGAGTGGGTCAATGATGTGTTTGGCCTGAGTGTGAAAAAATATATCCTAGTACAAGTGCCTCCTGGTACTGGACAATGCTCCTGCTCATCCCCCAGACTTGGAAGACCAATTGTTTAGGGACTTCCATTTTATAATAGTGAAGTTCTTGCCTCTTAACACCACTCCTCTCATCCAGCCCATGGACCAGCAGGTCATTTCTAACTTCAAAAAACACTACACCAAAGCAGTGTTTCAAAGGTGCTGTGAAGTGACCTCGGACACTGATTTGACCCTAAGTGTGTTCTGGAGGAATCACTTCAATATCCTCCATTGCATAAGCCTTATAGGTAAGGCTTGGCAGGGAGTGGGTTCCAGGACTTTGAACTCTGCTTGGAGAAAATTGTGACCAGAATGTGTCCAAGAGAGGGATTTTGAAGGGTTTGGGGCTGACCCTGAGGACCCTATGCCAGTTGAGGAATCTATTGTGTCTTTGGGGAAGTCCATGGGGTTGGAGGTTAGTGGCAAGGATGTGGAAGAGTTGGTGGAGGACCACAGGGAAGAGCTAACCACTGAAGAGCTGCAAGAGCTTCATTTGGAACACCAACAGACCACAGCTGAGGAACTTGCTTCAGAGGAGGAGGAAGAGGGAGGGAAGGCAGAGCTTCTTCATAGATTAAGGAGATTTATGCAATGTGGAGTAGGGTGCAAGCTTTTGCTGAGAAATATTACCCTGACCATGCTGAAACAAGCCATATCTGCAACATGTTCAGTGACAAAACCTTGTCCCACTTCAGGGAAATCTTAGAGACGCCAGAAACAGACCTCTCTGGACAGTTATATTGTGCGACAGGTGTGCAGTGACTCTCAAGCTGGTCCTAGTGTCAGTAAAAGACAAAGAAGGGAATTAATGCCAGACAGGGCTTTGATACCTGAAGTCCTTATGGAAGGGGATTCCCCTTCCAAACAATAAACTCTCCTCCTCCTCTCCTCATCCCTATCTTCCATAAGCCAACAAGAGTCTTCAATAAAGGTATGTAATACTGATTTAATTGTTCATGTATTTATTTTATTTAGTTCTCATTGTTTTGTGTATGTAAAACTATAATTAATCTTTAAAAAATTATTGTTAATATTTTTGGGTGTCTGGAACAGATTAGTTTTTTTTTTTTTTCAACACTTCGGCAGTCTCCCACCAAGGCAGGGTGACCCAAAAAGAAAGAAAATCCCTAAAGAAAATACCTTCATCATCATTCAACACTTTCACCTCACTCACACACATAATCACTGTCTTTGCAGAGGCTCTAAGATATAACAGTTCAAAAAATCCCTCCAAACTGCCAATATCTCAAACCCCTCCTTTAAAGTGCAGGCATTGTACTTCCCATTTCCAGAACTCAAGTCCAAGTAAATCAATTAACTGGTTTCTCTGAATCCCTTCACTAAATATTACCCTGCTCACACTCCAACAGCTCGTCAGGTCCCAAAAACCATTCGTCTCCATTCACTCCTATCTAACACGCTCACACATGCTTTCTGGAAGTCCAAGCCCCTTGCCCACAAAAGCTCCTTTACCCTCTCCCTCCAACCTTTTCGAGGATGACCCCTACCCCGCCTTCCTTTCCCTACAGATTTATACGCTCTCCAAGTCATTCTAATTTGATCCATTCTTTCTAAATGACCAAACAACCCCTCTTCAGCCCTCTGACAAATACTTTTAGTAACTCCACACCTCCTAATTTCCACACTCCGAATTTTCTGCATAATATTTACACCACACATTGCCCTTAGACAGGACATCTCCACTGCCTCTAGCTGCCTCCTCCCTGCAGCATTTGCAACCCATGCTTCACACCCATATAAGTGTGTTGGTACCACTATACTTTCGTACATTCCCTTCTTTGCCTCCATGGATAACGTATTTATATTAATTCTTATGGGAAATATTTCGCTTTTTGGCCATTTCGCTTTTAGGCCGGTCTTCTGGAATGGCTTACAGCCGATAACCGAGGGTCCACTGTATTTTACTTTTTATTGTTTTTAATGCCTAGTTCTACTGTTAGCTTGATATATGTTAGTGTAAGCTTGTTATCTGGCATTTGTATGCATTTATAAGTGGAAAAAATGGTGTTCTGCTTTCTGACAATGTCCGCTTTCCGGCGGTAGCCTGGAACCTAACCTGCTGTATAAGTGGCGCCCTACTGTATATTTCTCTAATCCTTTGTTTTTCTCAAAGCTTTTGTCGACATTTTCTGTGATATGATCCAGCTGTGCCAATTTATCTAGGTTTGTCTTTTGCTTTGGTATTTTTGCATAATATTTTGTGTTTTTGTTTTTCTCTTTTAAACCTTTATCTCCTTTATATCCTATGTTTTCCTTTTTAATATCAAGTAGCTCTTGTAATGTTCTCTAGGCGAGTTGTTCAAAATTCTTCATTACTTCTATTTCATGCTTTAGATTTTCTTTCTTCTTCATTCAATTTCTCAATCAGTTCTTCCTGCCTTGCATAATTGAGTGTATCTGTATTAATTTTGTTTTTCTTCCTTAGGTATTTCCTAAAGAAAAACTTAGTGATCTAACTCCTCTGGAGCAATTGCGAGATGCTTTAGTTAGTGCTGAGCCTGTACGACCTCAGCTAGATCGTAGTCTCAACATTCTTCTCCCTGCTGAAGCAGCAAAACATGTCGACTTGCCAGCTGAATTCTTTAACTTGAGTGCTGATGAGCTGAGGCGTGAGATGCAAAACAGGTATGTGAGCAGTACTTTGATAAAAGTATAAGTAATCACTGCCATGTCTTTGAAGTGCAGATTTAAAATAAAGTTAGCAGAGAGAAGCATAGATTTGAAGAAATAGTTTAAGGGTGAAATTGATTTGTTAACTATTTGAAGGAAATTCACCCCTGTGGTTTTAGCGCTTCTTTTGATTATAATAATAATAATGAAGGAAATTCGTATTATTTACGTGCTATGTAACAAACATTTTAATTAAAAAAAAATGTATAGATCTTCAAATGACTGAATGGCTGTAATAAAATTGCCTCCAAAAGATAGTATATTTTTTGCCTGAGCTATGAACACCACTTGGCACTCAAAGACTCCAAACTTGAAAAATCTATGTCAGTAGCAATTTCTTCTTGGCATTTGCTGTACTCCTGGCATTAGTGTCCATACATCTTACCTGGGAGTTGACCTGGTGGGGGATTGCATAGAGAAGGGTGTTTGGTGCCTCTACAGCCCACTCCCAGCCCAAGCATCAGATCTCAAGTTTATCACAAGTTTTCATTTGTCCTGTTCTCTTTCCTTCTTTCTTTGCTTGCTGGATTAGGAAAGACTTAATCACACACCATTCATTTTATTGTGGATTTATCATTTTGCTTGTATTGGGGAACAGTTTTCTTGTCATTTTTTATCAAACTTGTCAAGGCTTTGTTTATTTTATAACACTTTTTCTGTTCACATTTATTATAATTGTTTTATACATTTGCTGGATGAGGAAAAATTTATCACACTCATTATGCAAATTTACCCTTAAGCCCATATTGGACTTTTTGTCGAAAAAAGCCCTCCAAATACTGTACTCTTCTAATTCAGTGGAAGCCCTGTGTAATGTGCTTAATTACCTGTTTGAATTAGCAGGGCATGGAGTTAAGCTCTAGTTTTTTATACCGTCTCCTAGTTTTCAACTGGTGTAAAATAGGTCTGTTGTGTTTATTTTTAAATCCCTTTATAGAGTCCATTTCCATTGTCTTAATTCTGTTTCTTTATTAATGTTATGTTGAATTTTTTTCCAGTATACAGCTCATTAGAAAGTAATTTAGTGATGTCCTCCTGTTCTTGTATCATCCCTGGTGAAAAGTATATAGTACAGTGGACCACCGAGTATCGTAATTAATCCATTCCAGGAGCTATTACTTAACACGAAGTTTACAAAATTCGAACCATTATTTCCCATAAGAAATAATGTAAATACAATTAATCTGTTCCACAAAAAAATATTCATGTAAAATAATTAAAAACAATATATATTCTTTCTTTCAACACGTCGGCCGTTTCCCACCGAAGCGGGGTGGCCCAAAATGAAAAACGAAAGTTTCCCCTTTTACATTTAGTACGTAATATATACAGGAGAAGGGGTTACTAGCCCCTTGCTCCTGGCATTTTAGTCGCTTCTTACGACACGCATGGCTTACGGAGGAAGAATTCTGTTCCACTTCCCCATGGAGATAAGAGGAAATAAGAACAAGAACTAGTAAGAAAATAGAAGAAAACCCAAAGGGGTGTGTATATATATGCTTGTACATGAATGTGTAGTGTGACCTAAGTGTAAGTAGAAGTAGCAAGATGTACCTGAAATCTTGCATGTTTATGAGACAGAAAAAGACACCAGCAATCCTACCATCATGTAAAACAATTACAGGCTTTTGTTTTACACTCACTTGCAGGACGGTAGTCCTCCTGGGTGGTTGCTGTCTACCAACCTACTACCTAGAATATATATATATATATATATATATTCTTCTTTCTTCTTCAACACGTGCCGTTTCCCACCAAGGCGGGGTGGCCCAAAGGAAAAACAAAGTTTCTCCTTTTACATATAGTAATATACACAGAAGAAGGTTACTAGCCCTTGCTCCCGCATTTATCGCCTCTTCGACACGCATGGCTTCTGAAGGAAGAATTCGTTCACTTCCCCATGGAGATAAGAGGAAATAAGAACAAGAACTAGTAAGAAAATAGAAGAAAACCCAGAGGGTGTGTATATAATATGCTTGTACATGAATGTGTAGTGTGACCTAAGTGTAAGTAGAAGTAACAAGACATACCTGAAATCTTGCATGTTTATGAGACAGAAAAAAGACACCAGCAATCCTACCATCATGTAAAACAAATACAGGCTTTCGTTTACATAATATATATATATATATATATATATATATATATATATATATATATATATATTTTAGGTAGTAGGTTGGTAAACAGCAACCGCCCAGGGAGGTACTACCGTCCTGCCAAGTGAGTGTAAAACGAAAGCCTGTATTTGTTTTACATGATGGTAGGATTGCTGGTGTCTTTTTCTGTCTCATAAACATGCAAGATTGGGTCAGGTATGTCTTGTTCTTCTACTTACACTTAGGTCCACTACATTCATGTACAAGCTATATCACACCCCTCTGGGTTTTCTTCTATTTTCTTGCTAGTTCTTGTTCTTATTTCCTCTTATCTCCATGGGAAGTGGAACAGAATTCTTCCTCCGTAAGCCATGCGGGCGTAAGAGGCGACTAACATGCTGGGAGCAAGGGCTGGTAACCCTTCTCCTGTATATATTACTAAATGTAAAATGGGAAACTTTCGTTTTTCATTTTGGGCCACCCCACTTCGGTGGGAAACGGCCGACGTGTTGAAAGAAAGAAAGATATATATATATATACAGTAGTAGGTTGGTAGACAGCAACCACCCAGGGAGGTACTACCATCCTGCCAGGTGACTGTGAAACAGAAACCTGAAACTGTTTTACATGATGTTAGGATTGCTGGTGTCTTTTTTCTGTCTCATAAACATGCAAGATTTCAGGTATGTCTTGCTACTTCTACTTACTCTTAGGTCACACTACGCAAACATGTACACGTTTATGTATACACACTCATCTGAGTTTTTTTTATTTTATCTTAATAGTTCTTGTTCTTATAATTTTTCCTTTTCCTTTCATATCCATGGGGAAGTGGAATAAGAATCTTTCCTCCGTAAGCTATGCATGTTGTAAAAGTCAACTAAAATGCCAGGAACAATGGGCTAGTAACCCCTTTTCCTGTATAGCTTACTAAAAAGAAAAAGAAGAAAACCGTCAAAGTGGGGTGTTTCAATGTGCGTGGATGTTGTGCGAATGATAAGAAAGAGATGATTGTAGATGTTATGAATGAAAAGAAGCTGGATGTCTTGGCTTTAAGTGAGACAAAGCTGAAGGGGGTAGGAGAGTTTCAGTGGGGAGAAATAAATGGGATTAGGTCAGGGGTTTCAAATAGAGTTAGAGCTAAAGAAGGAGTGGCAATAATGTTGAATAATCAGTTATGGCAGGTAAAGAAGGAATATAAATGTATAAATTCAAGGATTATGTGGAGTAAAATAAAGGTTGGATGTGAAAAGTGGGTTATAGTAAGTGTTTATGCACCTGGAGAAGAGAGAAGTGTAGAGGAGAGAGATTTTGGGAAATGTTAAGTGAGTGTGTGGGGAGTTTTGAACCAAGTGAGAGAGTAATTGTGGTTGGGGATCTTAATGCTAAAGTGGGTAAAAATGTTGTGGAGGGAGTAGTAGGTAAATTTGGGGTGCCAGGGGTAAATGTAAATGGGGAACCATTAATTGAGCTATGTGTAGAAGAGGTTTGGTAATAAGTAATACATATTTTATGAAAAGAGGATAAATAAATTACAAGGTATGATATAACACATAAGGTAAGTACAGTTTGTTGGATTATGTATTGGTGGAAAAAAGGTTGATGGGTGGCTTCAGGATGTACATGTTTATAGAGGGGCAACAGATATATCAGATCATTATTTGGTTGTAGCTACAGTTAGAGTAAAAGGTAGATGGGACAAAAGAAAATGGCAACAGCAAGTAAGAGAGGGTAAAAGTGTATAAACTAAGGGAGGAGGAAGTTAGGGTGAGATATAAGCAACTATTGGCAGAAAGGTGGGCTAGTGCAAGTATGAGTAGTGGTGGGGGGTTGAAGAGAGTTGGGATAGTTTTAAAATGCAGTATTAGAATGTGGGGCAGAAGTTTGTGGCTATAGGAGGGTGGGTGCAGGAGGAAAAGGGGGTGAGTGGTGGAATAAAGAAGTAAAGGGTGTGATAAAAGAGAAAAAGGTAGCTTATGAGAGGTTTTTAAAAAACAGAAGTGTTGATAGAAGAGCAGAGTATATGGAGAGTAAAAGAAAGGTGAAGAGAGTGGTGAGAGAGTGCAAAAGAAGTGGATGAAAGAATGGGAGAGGCTCTGTCAAGAAATTTTGCTGAAAACAAGAAAAAATTTTGGAGTGAGATAAACAAGGTAAGAAAGCCTAGGGAACAAATGGATTTGTCAGTTAAAAACAGAGTAGGGAGTTAGTAGATGGGGAGCTGGAGGTATTGGGTAGATGGCGGGAATATTTTGAGGAAGTTTTAAATGTCGATGAAAAAGGGAGGCGGTAATTTCATGTACTGGCCAGGGAGGTACAACATCGTTTGGGGAGTGAAGAAGAGCAGGATATGAGTGTGGGGGAGGTGCGTGAGGCATTACGTAGAATGAAAGGGGGTAAAGCAGCTGGAACTGACGGGATCATGACAGAAATGTTAAAAGCAGGGGGATATAGTGCTGGAGTGGTTGGTATTTTGTTTAATAAATGTATGAAAGAGGGAAGGTACCTAGGAATTGGCAGAGAGCATGTATAGTTCCTTTATATAAAGGGAAGGGGGATTAAAGAGAGTGTAAAAATTATAGGAGAATAAGTTTACTGAGTATACCAGGTAAAGTGTATGGCAGGGTTATTATTGAAAGAATTAGAGGTAAGACAGAGAGTAGGATTGCAGATGAGCAGAGGCTTTAGAGTGGGTAGGGGATGTGTAGATCAAGTGTTTACAGTGAAGCATATATGTGAACAGTATTTAGATTAAGGTAGAGAAGTTTTTATTGCATTTATGGATTTAGAAAAGGCATATGATAGTGGTTAGGGAGCAATGTGGCAAATGTTGCAAGTGTATGGAATAGGTAGTAAGTTACTGAAGGCTGTAAAGAGTTTTTATGAGGATAGTGAGGCTCAGGTTAGGGTGCGTAGGGAGAGGGAGATTACTTCCCGGTAAAAGTAGGTCTTAGACAGGGATGTGTAATGTCACCATGGTTGTTTAATATATTTATAGATGGGGTTGTAAAAAAGTAAATGCTAGGGTGTTAGAGACAGGGGTGGGATTAAATTATGGAAATTTAAATGCAAAATGGGAGTTGACACAGTTACTTTTTACTGATGATACTGTGCTTATGGGAGATTCAAAGTAAAGTTGCAAAGGTTAGTGGACGAGTTTGGGAGAGTGTGTAAAGGTAGAAAGTTAAAAGTGAACATAGATAAAGTATGGTGATGAGGGTATCAAACGATTTAAATAAAAAAATTGGATATCACATTGGAGAGAGGGGTTATGGAAGAAGTAAATGTTTTCAGATATTTGGGAGTTGATGTGTCAGCGGATGGGTTTATGAAGGATGAGGTTAACCATAGAATTGATGAAGGAAAAAGGTGAGTGGTGCATTGAGGTATCTGTGGAGACAAAAAACTTTATCCATGGAGGCAAAGAAGAGAATGTACGAAAGTATAGTGGTACCAACACTCTTATATGGGTGTGAAGCCTGGGTTGCAAATGCTGCAGCGAGGAGGAGGCTGGAGCCAGTGGAGATGTCCTGTCTAAGGGCAATTTTGGGTTAAATATTATGCAGAAAATTGGAATGTGGAAATTAGGAGAAGGTGTGGAGTTACTAAAAGTATTTGTCAGAGGGCTGAAGAGGGGTTGTTGAGGTGGTTTGGTCATTTAGAGAGAATGGATCAAAGTAGAATGACTTGGAGAGCGTATAAATCTGTAGGGGAAGGAAGGCGGGGTAGGGGTCGTCCTAGAAAGGTTGGAGGGAAGGGTAAAGGAGGTTTTGTGGGGGAGGGCTTTGACTTCCAGCAAGCATATGTGGCGTGTTAGATAGAAATGAATGGAGACGAATGGTTTTGGGACATGACGATCTGTTGGTGTGAGCAGGGTAACATTTTGAAGGGATTCAGGGGAAAACCCGTTAATTGATTTAGTTGGACTTGAGTCCTGGAAATGGGAAGTACAATGCCTGCACTTTAAAGGAGGGGTCTGAGATAGTGACAGCTGGGAGGGACTATTCTCAGCTGTCGTATTGAGCTCCTCTGCAAAGACAGTGATTATGTTGAGTGTGGTGAAAGTTTTGGGTGATGATGAAAGTATTTTCTTTTTGGGGATTTTCTTTCTTTTTGGGTCACCCTGCCTCGGTGGGAGGCGGCCGACTTGGGGGGGGAAAAAAAAAATATATATATATACATTTACTTACTTTAGTGAAGGAGTTGCAGGCATCTGGGGTAGAGTTGCTGACAGGCCCGGGCAGGGTGTTGTGGTTGGGGGGAATCCCCCTCCAAAAGGACTTAGGTAACAAGTCCCTCTCTGTGGTTACTTCCCTTCTTGGTCTTTTAATGCCACTAGGACCAGCTTGAAAGTCACTAGACCCCTGCCGGGGAAGTAACTGTCCACAGTCCTCTGTTTCTGGCGACTCTTCAACTCTGAAGTGCGGCATGGCTCTGTCACGAAGTGGCTGCACAGAAGGCTCATTTCAGCTTGCTCAGGGTGGTGTCATTCAACAAATGTCTGCAACTCATTCCACTTTGTACACATCTCCTTGCACTGAAGGGCACCTCCTTCTGTCTCTCACCCTCCTCCTTTAAACAAAACCTCAGCTGTGGTCTGTTGCTGTCCAGATAAAGCTCTTGCAGCTTTTTAGTTGTTAGCTCTACCCTGTGGGCCTCCACCAACTCTTCCACATCCTCCCCTGCCTCCAACCCCAGGCTTTTTCCCCTTTCCCAAATTTTTTTTAAGCGGGGTCGTCAGGGTCAGCCTCAAATCCCCAAATCCTCTGTTGGCCCAAAACCTGGCCAAATGGTCTCCAAGCAGGTTCAAATCCGGGAAAGTCCCCCTCCCAACCTTCCTATAAAAAAGGTAGCAATCACAATATTGAAGTGATCTTTCCAGAACTCTCTTAGGGTCAATAGTTCGAGGTCACATCAAAGCACTTCTGAAACACTGCTTTGTGTACAGTTTCTTGAAGTTGGAAATGACCTGCTGGTCCATGGGCTGGATGAGAGGAGTGGTGTTGGAGGCAAGAACTTCACTCTGATGAAATTAAACTTGTCAGACAAACACTCTTGCAAATTGTGAGGGTGAGCAGGAAAGCATTGTCCAGTACCAGGAGGCACTTGAGGGGCAATTTCTTTCAAGGTATTTCTTCACACTACCAAAACACTCCAGTCACCCATTCCTTGAAAAATCTCCGTGGTGACCCATCCCTTTGGGTGTTAGCCTTCCAATGCACCAAATTATTCTTGTCAACACTGTGATTCCTGAAGGGTCTGGGATTTTCTTGTGATACACCAGAAAAAGGCTTCACTTAAAATCACCACTGGCATTGGCACACATCTAAAGTTAACCCCGTCTTTCATAGGCTTTGTCCTGGCCGTGCCTTTTTCTCCAAATAAAAGTAGGTCCTGTTGGGCATTTTCTTCCAAAACAGGCCTGTTTCATCTAATTAAACACTTGTTGGGGGAGGAATTGTTCAACCTCTACGAACCCCTCGAGTTCCTGCACAAACTTTTCAGCTGCACGTTTGTCTAGGCTGGCTGCCTCACCATGTCTCACAACACAGTGTATGCCCTACGTTTCTTAAACCTGTCAACCAGCCTTTGCTGGCTTTAAAATCACTCGCCTCACCACTGGTTGCAGGCATTGTCTTGACAAGATCTGCGTAACTTCCCCTTTCCTTTTCACAAATTATCGCCATGGAAATACTATCAGCTTTCTGTTTTTCATTGATCCCACCAACAACAACTTCTCAACCTCCCACTGTTTTTTATCTATTTTTGTTAACATATCAACCCCTTTTGCAACATTAGCTTCCTTGATCTCATTTCTTTTGCCAGAATAGAGCTGATAGTAGATGGGGTTTCTTGTCCATCCCGGCAAGCTCCTCAGACGTACGCCACTCTCATATTTTTTTATAATCTCTTTCTTCAGTTCGATGGTGTTCCTCCTTTCTTTACCACAGGGGTAACCTGGAAGCTTCCTTTGGGGGCCCTGGTGACTTATTTCCTGACAATCACTAAACCCCCAAAAAAACACCAAAGTATTGTGAATGTTGAAAAGTATGCTGGTAAAATTCCTCAATGGTAAACAAAAACCACTGGCGGCATCCTGCGAGGCGGAACGCGGACAGGTTAAAATTTCCAAACACGAGCCAGTTTACGATTCTCAAATCGAAAAACTTCAAAACAAATGTTTGTAAAATTTTGAAACTGGGGCCCCCCGTGGACCCCAGATTAATTTTTTTCCAAACTGTTCGAGGCCCCTTTCCGAACAAATTTTTTTTCCCCTAAGGCAATGTAAATTAGATTACCGTTTGCCCCCCCCAAAACATTTAAAAAAAACTTAAAATACACTTACATAATTGTTTTGGGGAAAAAAAACCGGGGGGACTGTACTGTACTTTCTTGTCTACCCCATCTATGCCCCGGGGTTCCTTTTGTTGTAAAAATTGAAAACATTGTTTTTATTTTAATTTAACCCTTTGATTTTTGACGTAAAATACGTTTGACCAATGTTTGGGGTTTTTTTACGCCTAAATTCCGGCCTCAAATCAAGCAGGAGAAAGCTGGATGCCCCCCATGGAGGAATGGATCTGTGTGGTCAGTGTGCGAGTATAAAAAAAAATCCCAGCAAGCAGTACATAATGAAAAAAAAAAATCCCCTGTTTTTTTTTAAAACCCGACTTTGAGGTGTATTTTCGTATAGTATTTATTTTTTTTCCTTTTTATGGTCTCATTTGTAGAAGGGAAAAAGATTACGGGAAAAGAGATGATTTTGATTAGTTTCATGATGTAAACGATCTTGAAATTGAGCTCAAAAACGGAAATTTTGTTTTTTAATGTTCAAAATCAAACACACTACGCCAAATCCCCCTCAACTGGGGGAGTCTAATTTTTTTCCAAAGTACAGATATTATTTAAATTTTTTTCAAAAAATTAAAAAGTCTGCATAACAATAAATCTTCTTTTTTTTGGGGGAATAAAAATCAAAAAAAACCCAAAGAATTTAAAGGGGGGGCCTAAACGTGACAATGAACAGATAACATCTTATTTTGGCGGGGAAGTCTGATTTTTTTCTGGACCCTATTTTGAAATTGACATCTTTTTATTTTGCAAAAATTGGATTTGCCATTTTCTAACATTTTTGGGGTTAAATGGAAATTGGGATTTCTTGTAATCGATAGAACAAATGGGTTTTAAAAAAAAATAGCTATGATTTTGGTCGACTGTCCCAAGGGGTTCCGAAAATAGGGCTCAAAGTCGGGGGGAAAACCATGCGTATATATTAGTAACTCGAGGCGAACCTTTTTTTAATCAAATTTAAACTTTTGGGTCATTACAATCGGAAAAGGTTCTCTATCATTTCATAAAAAAAAAAAATTTTTTTTTTTCCAAAATTTTCCACATAGGATGACAGTTTCCCGAATTGGGCCTCCGACAGTCAAAGGATTAATAACACAGCCTTTCCCCCTGATGCTGGTGCCCCTAAAGAAAAAAAAAAAAAAATTTTTTTTTACATTTAATAATTTTTTTAAGGGTTAGGGTTATTAGCCCCTTTTCCCCGGGATTTTGTCATTTATGACACCCCTGACTTAAAAGAAAAATTTCCCACTCTCCCCGGATTAATACAGGGGACCCCAATTGAGCACCCCCCAACAACAATTACATTTGAATTGTTTTTTTTGGGATTTTTTGTAAGTGTTTTTTTGGGTCTAAATGGATTAATTAATTTTCATTATTTCTTATGAAAAAATTTTGGTTCGGCATTGAATACCGTCGGAATAATTTTGCTGTACGCGGGTACCACTGTTTTAAAATAAAAATTTTTTTTCCCCTGTTCTTATTATTAAATAAAAAGCCTGTCTGAGAGATTGTTCAAGCCCATTTTTTCAGAACAACAGCCGGAGAACCCAGTGCTGTTGCAAAAGCCATGAGGAGCGGAAGAGATAAGGAAATGAGAAAGTAAGGTTTTTTTTTACGGTAAGAAACAAATGTTTTCCTGTATGTTAAATACCATGCTTTGCTAAGTGATTTAGAATGTATAGTTGGGGTGCCCAGGGAAAGTGGAATAGAATTCTTCCTCCGTAAGCCCTTTGTAAAAGTCAACTAAAAAACCGGGGCAAGGGGGGAACCCCCTTTCCTGTATACATTACTAAAGTTAAAAAAGAAACTATTGTTTTTCTTTGGGCCCCCCCGCCTCGGTGGGAAACGGAGTTTTTTTAAAGAAGAAAAAATTGGTATCAAGTCACATTTGTTCAAAGTTAAAATGAAAAGTCATTTTATGTTTGGGGGTGTCCCCAAATTAATTCTTACTAACCTAATGATTTTTTTTAAAATTTCATACTTGATACAATCAATTATATTATTGAAACCTGAAAAAGTTTAGGAAATTTTTTAAATTTAAAATTTTTTGTGTTAAAAGGTTTTTTGACTAGATATCTGGTAACCTTATTTTCTTTATTAAAGACACTATTATTTTTTAATTATTATTATTATTTCAACAAATGGGGTTTCCCATCAAGGGGGGTCCCAAAGAAAAAAAAAAGTTTCTCTTTTAATTTTTAATGTATTCAGGAAAGGGGGGTTACTGGCCCCTTGCTCCCGGCTTTTAATCGACTCTTCGAAAACATGGCTTAGGAGGGAAAATTCTGTTCCATTCCCCCGGGGAATTTTTTGGGAGAAAGGATATGGAAACCTGGTTTTAAGAGTTGTGGAAATTGGAGCAAACCCCTGGCAGCATCATTGAAATAAAAATCTTGGAAAGTTTAAAAAGTAGGTTAAAAATACAAGATGAGTGGGTGGCTTTGGGCTTCCTGGGGGCCATAGCCCTCATTGCTCCTTTCTTATGTTCCTCTAATGTTTTAGATTCATTTAAAATTTGCCTCTCCTCATACTCCTACCATTTACTCAAGAAAAATTTTTTTTGTAAGTTTAATAGCATGCTTCCTTGGGGGTGTGTTTCTTTTGGGGCATCCCAAGATGGGCCTGACTTTTATAAAAAGGGCTTGGAAAAAGCATTACTGGGTCACCCTTTGATTTCCCAGGTTGCACGGAGATTATTTGATTGATGTGAGCCTCTGGAAAAATGCTAGGCACTGTGCTCATTCTGGGCTTTTTTTTTTTTTTTTTTTTTTTGTGAGGCTGCAGCCTCTGTCCCCCTTAGACATACTGTGTTTTGGCTTTTTTCCCATTCCTTGATCTTCATGACCCATTTTAGGGTTAATTCTCAACCATTTTCGTCAGTCTTGCAGTTTTTTTTTTTTTGTCAGTTGTTTAGAAAATGTATAGGTTTTTAAAATTTTTTTAAATTCTTTGTGCAATAAAGCAGAGTTAAGCATTTGGGACTTTCTTCTGTTTTATCATGAGTTTTTTAAGTTTCCACTGGTGTGATTACTACCCTTTTGATATATCATTCCACTGTTCTACCACTTTAAACATTCACAGATAACAATCAAAAAGGAAATGAGATGTTACTTAATTGCAAAAAAATAAAATTTTGTCACACATGTAGAAAAAAACAAGAAAAAAAAAAAACTTTTTTTAAATTTTCTTTTGATTACAAAAAAAAAATTTTAAAATAAATGAATCTACATCAATTTAGGGTCATTCAAGGGGATGCTCTGTGTTTTGAGAGAACTACTGCCTGGAAAAAAAAAATAAAAAAAAATAATCTTCTTTCAACAAACCGCTGTATCCCCTGGGGGGGGGCCCAAAAAAAAAAGAAAGTTTTCCCTTTCTTT
>WNWK01021954.1:0-33316 GCA_009830355.1 Cherax destructor | reverse complement strand
TTTCGTAAATTTTGAATTTAAAATCAATGTTACCCTTAATAATAAACACATCTAGGAAGGGCAATGAGTTATTTACTTCGAATTCAACAGTAAAATTTATAGAATGAGCTAAGCTATTTAATTTAACAAGGAAAGGGTTTTATGTCTACATTCTTAGGCATGAAAAATTCACAAATATCTATAATTTCTTATTGGGAAGGATAGTGTTAAGCAATCTTGTTTCAAAAAATTCCATATATAAGTTACTAAGAACAGGTGAAAGAGGATTTCCCATTGCCATACCAAACTTCTGAGTGTAAAACTCATCATTAAATACAAATTTTGCATCAACAATACAAAGTTTAATAAGTTTAATGATAGTAGGAACTGGCAATGGTAAATCATAATTAACCAGTTCTTCAGATACGAATCTTAGTAAATCATCAACTGGAACTTTTGTAAACAAGGAGGTAACATCAAAACTAACCATATTGAAATCATTTAAATCAGTCAAGGTGCTTAATTTATCAACTAAATCTAAATTGTTTTTAACATTAAAATTAGAAATTTTTCCAACAATTGGGCTCAAAATATCAACAAGCCATTTAGAAAGTTTATAAGAAACTGAACCTATAGAGCTAATAATTGGTCTAACAGGATTACCAGGTTTGTTGTTTTTATTAATCCATACATATAAGGTAAAGATGGATTAGTGGAAGTAAATTTTTAATTAATTCATCTTTGCCTTTCAATAGATGTTTTATTGTTTTATTGAAATTGCTGTTAACAGTTTCTAAGGGATTCTTTTTAAGTTTAGAATAGGTTTCAAAATCATCTAGGAGGTTATTCATTTTATCTTGGTAATCGGTTTCTTTCATAATTACAATTGCATTTATTTTATCTGCTTTAGTAAGATGCAAATTTTTATTATTCAAAAGTGAATCATAAGATTTAAAAAAATCTTTGAGGGCAATTGGGAATATTTTGTTTTAACATAGAGCTATATACCATCCCTTACTAATATTAATTTCATCAGTGGATAAATCAGAGGATTTTCTAAATTACAAAGGCTTTTGCAATTTCAACATTTTTAAAATTTTTTTTGAAGTTGCAAAACTTAAACCGAAACCAAGAGCAGCAGTTGTATTTTTATCTAATATTTCATCTGATAAGTTAATTACAAAATTGTTATTAGCGTGCTTTGTCCAATCACTATTTTCAATTAAATTATCTAATTTTCTTTGTAGTTTGTTTTTGAGATTATTACAAATTCTTCTGAGTTTATTATAGCAATGATCCAACATACTATGTTGCCATTCTGATGGAATAGCTTGATAAAAGGAGTATTTTTTGTTTCTCAATATTTTGAATGCTTCTTTCTCCTGTATTTTAGTAATTTCAATATGTTTCTGAAGAATAATTCTCATAAAATCATCAAAAGGACGATCTCTCATGTCAAGGAGTCTATTTGGTAAAAGAGATTTAGGCAAAACTTGTTCATTCAAACAGTCTCTTAAAAAATTAAGTCGAATTTTAAGCTTATGTGACTTGTACGTATATATATATATTAGTGCCGTATAGGTAAAATTGGTCAATTAGCAAGAACTCATTTAAAATTATGTCCTTTCTAAAAATTTCTCGCATACATTTAAAGACATTTTTTCATTTATATTAATGAAAAAAAAAAATAATTTTGTGCCGAAAGAACCTTAAGAACATAAGAAAGAACACTGCAGCAGGCCTACTGGCCCATGCAAGGCACGTCCAATTCTCCCACCAGCTTAAGCCAATGCCTTAACCTAGTCAGGTCAGTCACATTCATTTAAAAGAGGAGCACGGCATCTGACCTAGTAGCACAAGCTAGTCAGGTCTAACTCACACTCACCCACACCCACTCGTGTATTTATCCAATCTATTTTTAAAATTACACAACGTCTTAGCTTCTATGACGGTACTCGGGAGTTTGTTCCACTCATCCACAACTCTATTACCAAACCAGTGCTTTCCTATATCCTTCCTGAATCTGAATTTTTCCAACTTAAAACCATTGCTGCGAGTCCTGTCTATGCTAGATATTTTTAGCACACTATTTACATCCCCTTTATTCATTCCTGTTTTCCATTTATACACCTCAATCATATCCCCCCCCCCCCTAATTCTACTCCTTTTTAGAGAGTGCAGATTCAGGGCCCTCAGTCTATCCTCATAGGGAAGATTTCTGCTATAAGGGATCAACTTTGTATTCCTCCTTTGTACGTTTTCCAGTGCATTTATATCCATTCTGTAATACGGTGACCAAAACTGTGCAGCATAATCTAAATGAGGCCTAACCAAAGATATATAGAGTTGAAGAACAACCTGAGGACTTCTATTATTTATACTTCTTGATTCTGTTAGCTTTATTTCGAACACTTATGCACTGTTGTGTTGGTTTCAGATTACTGCTAACAGAACTCCTAACTCCTTTTCGCAATCCATAATATTAAGATCTACATTATTTAGTTCATATGTGTCATGGTTATTTTCCTGTCCAACATTTAGAACTTTGCATTTGTCTATTAAACTGCATCTGCCACTTCTCCGACCACTGCATCAGTCTTCAAATAATCCCGGAGTGCTCTAATGTTCTTATTAGAATGAGTTGAACGGCCTATTTTGGTGCCATCAGCAAATTTGCTTATGTCACTATTGATTCCCTCATCTATGTCGTTTATGTAAATTGTTAACAACAAGGGGCCCAACACTGACCCCTGCGGAACACCGCTTGTGACGTGCCCCCATTCTGATTTCTCCCCATTTATGCAAACTCTCTGCTGCCTATTTCTCAACCATGCCTCTACCCAGGAAAAAATTTCTCCTCCAATTCCGTGTGCCTTAAGTTTCCTCAATACCCTCTGATGTGGAACTCTATTGAAAGCCTTAGTGAAGTCCACATATACAATATCATATTTAATACCATGATCTACCTACTCAAATACCTTAGTGAAGAAAGTTAGTAAATTCTTAAGGACAGGAACGCCCCTTAGTAAAACCGTGCTGAGATTCATTAATCAATTTATGCCTTTCAAGATGGCGACGAATTGCCTCGGCAATTATTAATTCCATAAATTTTCCAACTATGGAGGTAAGGCTTATTGGTCTATAGTTCGAAGCTAAGGGCCTGTCACCTGCCTTGTAAATAGGTATTACATTTGCCATTTTCCACTTGTCTGGCACTATGCCAATTTGTAGTCATATGTTGAAAAGATTAGCCAAAGGTATGCTAAGTTCCTCTTTACATTCCTTTAAAACCCTTGCAAACAGTTCATCAGGGCCTGGGGATTTGTTAGGTTTTAATTTCTTTATTTGTCTGAGGACCATGTCACTAGTTACCCAAATAGTGCATAGTTTACTATCGTTCTCTTCGACATAATTTATTATTTCTGAAATTTCGCTAGTATCTTCCTGAGTATAAACTGAGAGGAAGTAGGTATTGAAAAGTTCACACATTTCCTTATCACTGTCAGTGATCTGACCTGAGTTACTCTTAAGTGGGCCTATCTTCTCCGTAATCTTACTTCTGTATACCTGAAAGAACCCTTTTGCGTTAGTCTTCGAATCCCTTGCGACTTTAGCCTCATAATCCCTTTTTGCTTAGACAACTTACCTAACCTTATTATAACAAGCCCAATTTAATTTAGCCTAATCCAACTAAATATATTTTAGATAAGTTTACAATAATTTAATAATAAAAAAAAACAGTGAAATATTTTTTTTTCTTTGGGTTCAGAATGTTTTTTTGCGAAATTACTGCATACACAATTTTTCGTTTGCCTTATTCGGCAAGAAAAGCGTTGGTATTTAAGCCAAAATAGCAAACTTTACCTATTCGGCAAGACATATATATATATATATATATATATATATATATATATATATATATATATATATATATAAATTATTACATAATATCGTACAAAAGGTTTAAGATACATTGTTGATATAAAGATGGCATATACAGTACACGAGGTGTGAGAATACATGTCTAGTACACATTGTTACATGTTTGTCACTGATTATAATGCGAAAATCTCATCCAGCTCCTCAGAGCTGGGCCGCGTGCCCAAAATACAACATGCATTACCCCTCTGAACAGCAGAGCTGAGTCGCTGGAACAAAAAACTAGCTGCCCTGGGATCCCTAGTTACCCTGATGAGTCTTTTGGCCAGCTCCTTGAGGAACGTATATGCACTCTTTCCCCATGAGCCAAGGGTCTCCGAGCCTATGGGATCAAAAATATAATGATGGGCAAGTTCTCCATATTTTCTCGACTTTTGGGACTCCCTGATGGTGGCAGCTGCTATATATATATATAATATATATATATATATATATATATATATATATATATATATATATATATATATATATATATATATATATATTACACTTTTTTTTTCAACAAGTCGGCCGTCTCCCACCGAGGCAGGGTAACCCATAAAGAAAGAAAATCCCCAAAAAGAAAATACTTTCATCATTATTCAACACTTTCAACTCACTCATACATAATCACTGTCTTTGCAGAGGCGCTCAGATACTACAGTTTAGAATAGTCCCTCCAAACTGCCACTATCCCAGACCCCTCCAATAAAGTGCAGGCATTCTACTTCCCATTTCCAGGACTCAAGTCCGGCTAAATCAATAACCAGTTTCCATGAATACCTTCACTAAGCATTACCCTGCTCACACTCCAACAGCTCATCAGGTCCCAAAAACCATTCGTCTCCATTCACTCCTATCTAACACACACTTGCTGGAAGTCCAAGCCCTATCCCACAAAGCCTCCTTTACCCACTCCCTACAACCTTTTCGAGGATGACCCCTACCAAACCTTCCTTTCCCTACAGATTTATACGCTCTCTAAGTTATTCTACTATGATCCATTGTCTCTAAATGACCAAACCACCTCAACAACCCCTCTTCAGCCCTCTGACTAATACTTTTAGTAACTCCACACCACCTAATTTTCACACTACGAATTCTCTGACTAATATTTACACCACACATTGCCCTTAGACAGGACATCTCCACTACCTCCAGCCTCTTCCTCGCTGCAGCATTTACAACCCAAGCTTCACACCCATATAAGAGTGTTGGTACCACTATACATTCATGCATTCCCTTCTTTGCCTCCATAGATAACGTTTTTTGTCTCCACAGATACCTCAATGCACCACTCACCTTTTTTCCTTAATCAATTCTATGGTTAAACTCGTCCTTCTTAAACCCATCTACTGACAAGTCAACTCCCAAATATCTGAAAACATTCACTTCTTCCATACTCCCTCTCTCCAATGTGATATCCAATTTTTCTTTATCTAAATCGTTTGATACCCTCATCACCTTACTCTTATCTTTGTTCACTTTCAACTTTCTATCTTTACACACCCTCCAAAACTCGTCCACTAATTTCTGCAACTTTTCTTTAGAATCTCCTATAAGCACAGTATCATCAGAAAAAAATAACTGTGTCAACTCCCATTTTGTACTTGATTCCCCATAATTTAATCCCACTCCTCTCCCCAACACCCTAGCATTTACTTCTTTTACAACCCCATCTATGAATATATTAAACAATCATGGTGACATCACACATCCCTGTCTAAGACCTACTTTTACCAGGAAGCAATCTCTCTCTCTCCTACACATCCTAATCTGAGCCTCACTATCCTCATAAAACTCTTTACAGCATTCAGTAACATACTACCTATTCCATACACTTGCAACATCTGCCACATTGCTCCCCTATCCACTATATCATATGCTTTTTCTAAATCCATAAATGCAATGAAAACTTCCCTACCTTTATCTAAATACTGTTCATACATATGCTTCAATGTAAACACTTGATCTACACATTCCCTAACCACTCTAAAACCTCCTTGCTCATGTGCGATCCTACCCTCTGTCTTATCTCTAATTCTTTCAATAATAACCCTACCGTATACTTTACCTGGTATACTCAGTAAACTTATTCCTTTATAATTTTTACAATCTCTTTTGTTACCCTTTCCTTTATATAAAGGAACTATACACGCTCTCTGCCAATCCTTAGGTACCTTCCCCTCTTTCATACATTTTTTAAACAAAAATACCAACCACTCCAACACAATATCTCCCCCTATTTTTAACATTTCTGTCACGATCCCGTCAGTTCCTGCTGCTTTACCCCTTTCATTCTACGTAATGCCTCACGCAACTCCCCCACACTCACATCCTGCTCTTCTTCACTCCTAAAAGATGTTATTCCTCCCTGACCAGTGCATGAAATTACCGCCTCCCTTTCTTCATTGACATTTAAAAGTTCCTCAAAATATTCCTGCCATCTACCCAATACCTACAGCTCCCCATCTACTAATTCCCTACTTGGTTTTTAACTGAAATCCATTTGTTCCATATTTATATGTATACATATATATATATATATATATATATATATATATATATATATATATATATATATATATATATATATATATATATATGGGATTAGGTCAGGAGTTTCAAACAGAGTTAGAGCTAAAGAAGGAGTGGCAATGATGTTGAATAATCAGTTATGGCAGGTAAAGAGGGAATATAAATATATAAATTCAAGGATTATGTGGAGTAAAATAAAGGTTGGATGTGAAAAGTGGGTTATAGTAAGTGTTTATGCACCTGGAGAAAAGAGAAGTGTAGAGGAGAGAGAGAGAGATCTTGGGAAATGTTGAGTGTGTGGGGAGTTTTGAACCAAGTGAGAGAGTAATTGTGGTTGGGGATCTTAATGCTAAAGTGAGTAAAAATGTGGTGGAGGGAGTAGTAGGTAAATTTGGGGTGCCAGGGGCAAATGTAAATTGTAAATGGGGAGCCTTTAATTGAGCTATGTGTTGAAAGAGGTTTGATAATAAGTAATACATATTTTATGAAAAAGAGGATTAATAAATATACATACAAGGTATGATATAGCACGTAGGGAAAGTAGTTTGTTAGATTATGTATTGGTGGATAAAAGGTTGATGGGTAGGCTTCAGGATGTACATGTTTATAGAGGGGCAACGGATATATCGGATCACTATTTAGTTGTAGCTACAGTTAGTATAAAAGGTAGATGGGACAAAAAGAAAATGGCAGCAGAAAGTAATAGAGAGGTAAAAGTGTATAAACTAAGGAGGAGGAAGTTAGGGTGAGATATAAGCAACTATTGGCAGAAAGGTGGGCTAGGGCAAGTATGAGTAGTGGGGGGGTTGAAGAGAGTTGGGATAGTTTTAAAATGCAGTATTAGAATGTGGGGCAGAAGTTTGTGGCTATAGGAGGGTGGGTGCAGGAGGAAGAGAGTGAGTGGTGGAATGAAGAAGTAAAGGGTGTGATAAAAGAGAAAAAGGTAGCTTATGAGAGGTTTTTACAAAACAGAAGTGTTAATAGAAGAGCAGAGTATATGGAGAGTAAAAGAAAGGTGAAGAGAGTGGTGAGAGAGTGCAAAAGGAGAGCAGATGAAAGAATGGGAGAGGCTCTGTCAAGAAATTTTGCTGAAAACAAGAAAAAACTTTGGAGATAAACAAGGTAAGAAAGCCTAGGGAATGAATGAATTTGTCAGTTAAAAACAGAGTAAGGAAGTTAGTAGATGGGGAGCTGGAGGTATTGGGTAGATGGCGGGAATATTTTGAGGAACTTTTAAATGTCGATGAAAAAAAGGAGGCGGTAATTTCATGTACTGGCCAGAGAGGTACAACATCGTTTAGGAGTGAAGAAGAGCAGGATGTGAGTGTGGGGAAGGTGCGCGAGACATTACGTAGAATGAAAGTGGGTAAAGCAGCTGGAACTGACGGGAACATGACAGAAATGTTAAAAGCAGGGGGGGATATAGTGTTGGAGTGGTTGGTATTTTTGTTTAATAAATGTATGAAAGAGGGGAAGGTACCTAGGGATAGGCAGAGAGCATGTATAGTTCCTTTATATAAAGGGAAGGGGGATAAGAGATTGTAAGAATTATAGGGAATAAGTTTACTGAGTATACCAGGTAAAGTGTATGGCAGGGTTATTATTGAAAGAATTAGAGGTAAGACAGAGAGTAGGATTGCAGATGAGCAAGGAGGCTTTAGAGTGGGTAGGGGATGTGTAGATCAAGTGTTTACATTGAAGCATATATGTTAACAGCATTTAGATAAAGGTAGAGAAGTTTTCATTGCATTTATGGATTTAGAAAAGGCATATGATAGAGTGGATAGGGGAGCAATGTGGCAAATGTTGCAAGTGTATGGAATAGGTAGCAAGCTACTGAAGCCTGTAAAGAGTTTTTATGATAGTGAGGCTCAGGTTAGGGTGTGTAGGAGAGAGGGAGATTACTTCCCGGTAAAAGTAGGTCTTAGACAGGGATGTGTAATGTCACCATGGTTGTTTAATATATTTATAGATGGGTTTGTAAAAGAAGTAAATGCTAGGGTGTAGGGGAGAGGGTGGGATTAAATTATGGGGAATTAAATGCAAAATGGGAGTTGACAGTTACTTTTTGCTGATGATACTGTGCTTATGAGAGATTCTAAAGAAAAGTTGCAAAGGTTAGTGGACGAGTTTGGGAGGGTGTGTAAAGGTAGAAAGTTGAAAGTGAACATAGATAAGAGTAAGGTGTTGAGGGTATCAAACGATTTAAATAAAGAAAAATTGGATATCACATTGGAGAGAGGGATTATGGAAGAAGTGAATGTTTTCAGATATTTGGGAGTTGACTTGTCAGCGGATGGGTTTATGAAGGATGAGGTTAACCATAGAATTGATGAAGGAAAAAAGGTGAGTGGTGCGTTGAGGTATCTGTAGAGACAAAAAACGTTATCCATGGAGGCAAAGAAGAGAATGTACGAAAGTATAGTGGTACCAACACTCTTTATATGGGTGTGAAGCATGGGTTGCAAATGCTGCAGCGAGGAGGAGGCTGGAGGCAGTGGAGATGTCCTGTCTAAGGGCAATGTGTGGTGTAAATATTATGCAGAAAATTCGAAATGTGGAAATTAGGAGAAGGTGTGGAGTTACTAAAAGTATTGTCAGAGGGCTGAAGAGGGGTTGTTGAGGTGTTTTGGTCATTTAGAGAGAATGGATCAAAGTATAATGACTTGGAGAGCGTATACATCTGTAGGGAAAGGAAGGTGGGGTAGAGGTCGTCCTAGAAAAGGTTGGGGGAGGGGGTAATGGAGGTTTTGTGGGCGAGGGGCTTGGACTTCCAGCAAGCATGTGTGAGCGTGTTAGATAGGAGTGAATGGAGACGAATGGTTTTTGGGACCTGACGAGCTGTTGGAGTGTGAGCAGGGTAACATTTGTGAAGGGATTCAGGAAACTAGTTAATTGATTTAGTTGGACTTGAGTCCTAGAAATGGGAAGTAGAATGCCTGCACTTTAAAGGAGGGGTCTGGGATAGTGACAGCTGGGAGGGAGTATTCTCAGCTGTCGTATCTGAGCTCCTCTGCAAAGAGAGTGATTATGTATGAGTGTGGTGAAAGTGTTGAATGATGATGAAAAAAAATTATATATATATATATATATATATATATATATATATATATATATATATATATATATATATATATATATATATATATATATATATATATATAATATGCAATGTATATATACAAAATTATTAATGACGATATTGAAAATATAATCTACTGTAAATCTAAATCCATAGTAATTATTTTTTATAATCTGAGAATATGGTTATATTCATAATCATTGTAGTATATATAATAACAGATTACAGTTAGGAATAAATTGTAAATAAACCATACGTGAGTAGGGAGGGAGGGAGGGTAGGCGGCGCATATATTCTAGAAAGCGGTGACAAAACTTTTTTTTTTTACTCCGATAGCACCAGCAACACACTGTTGAGAGGTCCCGTTAACGGGAGGTCACGGAATAACAACATGTGACTCGTGTGAGAGAAGACACTTGGTTAACAATGAAGGTTGAGAGAGAGATAAGAAACAAAGGGGAATGTGGTGGGTAGAGAGAGAAATGTGCAAGGAATGAATGTGAGGGAGCCAAAGGGAAATTATTGGATGAATACAAGGAAATATAAGGGGTTCAAGTGAGACGCTAAAGATTTCGTGTAGGAAGCAGGAATTTTTTTTTATAAATGAAGAAAAACAGAAAGAGAAAAAAAAATGTGAAAGGAATGCCAGCATCTGGTGTTCACTAGTCCAAGTACAACCCAACAACAACGTTGCTTAAATTTCCTTATCGGAGAAGATGCAGTTTGCTCAACGTGTTGCGGCAGAGATGGTTGAAGGTGAGTGGTCAGAGGCCGAAGGTGAGAGAAAATGATACACACGATGTGAGAAATTCACACACTCGACCCCTGCAACCACTTATAGGTAAGTACGTAAACACACACACACACACACACACACACACACACACACACACAGAAAGCCCTCTACCATTTCCCCCACACAAAAAACTCCTCATTCCGTTTCTCACCTGCACAACAAAATACAATAATAACGCTACTCCAGCAACAGGCACTGAATATATTTCTCAGACTGTGGTAGGGAATTGGAAACAGTCTGGACAGAGAGAGAATGATACAGAGAGAGAGGGGAGAGAGAGGGAGAGAGGGAGAGAGAGAGAGGGAGAGAGAGAGGGAGGGAGGGGGAGAGAGGGAGGAGGGGAAAGAAAACCAAGGAGTACATTGAAAATACAGAGCAGAGGGCTTGGAAGTCCACAGCGAAGCTATCTGCTGAGAAACGTCATAAAACTTAAAATCTATTGTAAAGCATCTAGTTGTGAGAGTCAAGGAGGGAGAGGGAGAGAGAGAGAGAGAGAGAGAGAGAGAGAGAGAGAGAGAGAGAGAGAGAGAGAGAGAGAGAGAGAGAGAGAGAGAGAGAGAGAGAGAGAGAGAGAGAGAGAGAGAGAGGAGAGAGAGAGAGAGAGAGAGAGAGAGGAGAGAGAGAGAGAGAGAGAGAGAGAGAGAGAGAGAGAGAGAGAGAGAGAGAGAGAGAGAGAGATGCTTTTTACTCAGGTATTGGGTAGGTGGCTGCAAGGATCAGGCAGGTGGTGAGGTTCCCAGGTAAGGCGCGACTCACCCCTCCTATCCCTCCCTGCGGCAGCCTTTCCTGCACCAGCCCTCTCACACCAACAGTCCCTCACACCAGCCCTCCCTCGCACCAGCCCTCCCTCACACCCTCTCTCTGTCCATTCCTAGCTCATTCCTTCCCTCGTTGATATCAGTTCTTCCTCACACATTCCCTCATTCACACCCGCTCTTCCTCCCACCCTACTTCCCTCACACCTTCCCCCTCTCACACCCTCTCTCCCTGATACTTTCCTTCCCTCACTCACACTATACCTTTCTTATGCTCGGCCTCCTTCCCACCCTACCTTCACTCATACTGTCGCCCCCTCA
Organism: Cherax destructor; assembly: GCA_009830355.1. Taxonomy (NCBI): domain Eukaryota; kingdom Metazoa; phylum Arthropoda; class Malacostraca; order Decapoda; family Parastacidae; genus Cherax; species Cherax destructor. The sequence continues at coordinate 21,927 of WNWK01021954.1, read as the reverse complement.
CTTCATATTCTTACTCCCTCCCACTGTTCCTTCTTCCATCATTCCATCCCTCAGTCCTCCTTCCTACATTCTTTCATTTTTTTTTCCCTCACTCCCTCTCTCCTTCCATCGCTCCCTCTCGTGTGCTTGCCAGGCCCTGCTGCACCTTCCAGGACCTTGCACCCTCACTCACCTGCTCCTTCCAGTTTCCACTCCTTGCTCTCATATCGGCTAGACTTTATTATAATTATATTATATTATTATTATATGTTTTATTATATATTATATTATTATATATTGTATTATTATTATTATTGTTATGCCAGCATACTCAGTTTCTTCAGAGATAAAGAGAGAGAGAAATAGTTAAGTGCGTTGCGTCTTTATTCTTATAGTATGTTTCTTAGTGATGGTAAGAACTTAGGTACAGAGAAGAGCAGCCAAGTTCGTTCCATCTCTAAAAAAAAAACTTAACCTCCCCTCTCTCTCTCCCCCCCTATCTCCCCCTCTCTCTCTCTCCCCCCTCTCTCTCTCCCTCTCCCTCTCTCTCTCCCCCTCTCTCTCTCTCCCCTCTCTCTCTCTCTCCCCCTCTCTCTCTCTCTCCCCCTCTCTCTCTCTCCCCCTCTCTCTCTCCCCTCTCTCTCCCCCTCTCTCTCTCCCCCTCTCTCTCTCCCCTCTCTCTCTCCCCCTCTCTCTCCTCCCTCTCTCTCTCCCTCTCTCTCCCCTCTCTCTCCCTCTCCCCCTCTCTCTCTCTCTCCCTCTCTCTCTCCCTCTCTCTCCCCCTCTCTCCCCTCTCTCCCCCTCTCTCTCTCCCCTCCCTCTCTCCTCTCTCTCCCCCTCTCTCCCCCTCTCTCCCCCTCCTCTCTCTCTCCCCTCTTCTCCTCTCTCACTCTCTCCACTCTCTCTCTCCACTCTCTCCACTCTCTTTCTTAGATAACTGACTGAGATTAGGTCTCCTTCATTCCTTTTAGATACTGAATATTTTTGATAAAAACAAAGAAATTAGAAGCTGAATGAGTCAATATTTCACGATCGTGTGTATTTTTTTTTTGCAAACAGACTTACAGGAGACTGAAAGAAACCATCCTCTGAAGCTGTGAGACGATGACGTTACAGTCGTTTAAAAATCAATTGGACAAATCACTTTGCAGAAACAAGATTCAACTGGTCACTATGGTGGGTCAGACAGATCCACTAGGCTCAGTTTATCTCAGACCATCAGTAATCTTGGCACTTTGGCGATGTCACTATAGAATTACTAACCTTGGGAAAACGAGCAACATCCAGGATGCTTCAGCGTGTCAGGTCTCACAGTAGACATTCTTGGAAAGGATGAGTACAAGAAGTCATAGCAGGTCGACACCCTCTCGAGCCTTCCCCAATGTCAAAACAAAACACGCTGAACAGATCGCAGTGCTCAAGATGGATATGCACATTTCCAAATTGTACACTGCGATGCGGCACATTGGCACGTTCTTCGAGCACTGAATTCACCCACACTGTTTCTCTATGCTATATGTGACAGGGGAAAAAACTACGGCTGGGAAAGAAGTCTGATCTGCTGCTCGTTGTAACCGTACTGCCAGATCATTAAATTTCTTTCCCATCAAGATCCTAGATGGTGTACCTGTCGTGTACCATTTGCCCAATAGTGCCACTGCCTCCCATCTTTATGATGACCAGGTCTTCCTCTAACACACTGTGAAACAACTGGAGAGCTCTGGTAGGGTTCACATGATGTGGGACAATGACATTAATTACTGTACATTACTAGTAGTACTAAAGAGTCAACAAGAGAGAAGAGTTGCAAAGGCATTCGCAGGAAGGTCGCTGGCCAAAACAATCCCCGGAAATCCAAACAGAAACGCTTTGAATTTCTCCCCAGCAAGATTTCAACTAAGGACTTCCAGCCTGAAAATGGGGTTGTCATTGTCACTGACCAGGAAGTAGTCTTTGTGCAATTACGAGGAAGTTTAAGCCAGAGTTTTTATTCATCCCCAAGATAGATTCAAAAGTAGCTTGTCAACCTAAGTGATTCGGACAATATCAACCGATGATGCTGTAATCTTGGACGAAAATTCTACCCTCTGCTGACAAGTGTGTCCAGCTGCACACATGGATGCCTCTAGTAACAGAAAATTTCACACATCTTTGTCAATGCCATCAGTCGTGTATTAGAGAAGAACAAGCCCTAGCCTTGCCAGTCTTGCAGACCTTTACAGCTTATGATACAGTATCCACCTTGTCTTAGGAAGGGTAAGAAATCTATTTCAGAGTCTTGCCCTTAAGTCACAGAGGCTTTCTCCTACACTGCAATCAATCTTCTCTGTGAGCAACACTGAATGACATCATCAAACTTCTTTAACTCTACACAGTTGTCCTTTATGACAAACCTCGTGCCCATTAGTTTGTCAACGAGGCATTGAGAATGGTGCACTACTACAGAGGCAAATCAATTGAAAACATTGCACCTACGCATGAATGTTTAAGTTCTTAAATTAGGGCGCTGTAATGTTAGCATGTAAAGTTTATCACGTATGGACATAACAATATATTAACAATTTCGAGGTTTAATATGTAAAGACTTCAGAAATTTTATAGGAAACCATGTAAAGCCTGATATTTAGAGGTTACTTGAATAATATGTGTGATGAGGTGACTAACAGCTTCATGGAACCATCATGGGTGGGCAGTGGATAATTATAGAAAGGCCGGGAGCTAAGGACCAGGAGTCAGAGATCAGAGAGACGTGAGTCTTGAGGGAAGACCTCCAGTAGTTGGTGCACTGTTACTACCTCATTCAACTTCCTTATCCTTTTGAGCTTAAAGGAAGTGATTACATTGAGCCATATTAATATCAGAGGCTGCCCAGGGGTCAGTTAACGTGTTAAATTAAGAGGGGGTTAACAGCACTTCCTGGAGTGAAGTAGGATGCAGTGTGAAGTTTGTAAAGCAGGGTTGTTCACCCAGGGGTGCATGCACCCCTCAGGGGTGAAAGGAGCCTCAACAGGAGGTGCATGAGCGACCCTTAGGATACAATTGTATTTAATAATATTCTTTGGTAAACGAATATTTTTATTAATTCTACTTAAAAAATACATGTCGATAACTAATGAAATACATTATGAATCAACGATAATAAATAATCAGTCCAGTTCATGATTAAACCAAGTAAGCTCCTGGTCACTCATTTGGACCTCGCTACTTCAAACTGCTCTTAAGTAAAATGAAAAAGCAAAAGTTTTCCTGAACTTTTAATTTTTTTTTCTGCCAAGTCTAAGTAATTCACACGTTTTTCTAACTTCAGACAACTGGAATATTTATTCTTGTGCACTTTTGAATTCATACATTTTTTTCTTATTACTAAAGTACTGTGGCTCTAAAAATCTACGATAAATTAACTCATTATATTTTGCATGTTAATCCAATCTTGTTTTTTGTGCTGTCAAGAATGATACGTTGCGTTAAATTTGCTTTGGGATACACAAGTTAATAAAGTTGAAGGTACCTAATTAAAGGGAGTCGAGTCTCCTCTCTTACAAAAACGTTCAGTAGTGGATAAACCTTTTTTTTTAAAGCTTGCTTGGTGCATAAAAAAAATAATGATTACCAGACTGAGTAACCCTTTAAAGGTTTTTCATCAGACATGCCCCTGCGTGCGTGTTTTTTTTTTTTTGTCTCCATTTTACCGATACATGAGATTTACTAATACTGGTAGTAGCTTATATTTATCAGAGTTGAACACCAACAGTCACTCGTCTAACTGTTCTTGCAACTTATTCACATCCTCTTGTAGCTTCTTATTCAGGTATTGCATGATCTATACGGGTTTACTATTTTTTCGTGACAATATTAAGAATAATAATAATAATAAATACTTGCTGCTTCTTAAAATCTATTTTTTCTCTCGTTTGTTCAGCATCTGCAAACAAATATAAGAAAGCTTCTGTTTCAGGAGGCAGGTCGTTGACAGGTACCACGATCATGTGTCCCCACGCACCGTGACTCGCTGCTCTTTTTCTCAGGGAATCCGCTGTATATGCATTACAGCAATGAGAGATGCGTCAGTTTAAATTTTATAACCAGCCTCTTGTGTGGTATTGCATCTAAGGCATTTTTCCCTCTGATACAGGATATAATTAGTCATTCATTACTGTTTATAAAAAAAAAAAAAAATTCCATAAATCCATAACTACAACGAAATACATGAAATGAATTTTTATTACTCATGAGTTATTATCTTATTAAACCTAAATTACGGCGAAATATGTTATGAGATACATTATAATCCCTTATTGCGTAAAAATATTATTGGATATAATTTTCCCCCGACTCCAATAACTACCCCATCACATCTACGTCAATCTCACAGTGGGACGACGTGTCGCATGCAATAGGAAACAATGTCAACTCTCACTTCATACCAGTGTGGTCAAAGCGGCTACTAAGTTGATGAGAAATTAGTTATAAGATAGGATGAAAGGAGGGAAGGAATGAGAGACAGAGCAGGAGGAAGGGTAAGAGGGGAAATAGCGAAAAAAAATATTGGCAATGAGAAGAAAATGTTGAGGAGTGAAATAGTAATCGAAGAGACTGGAATAGGAAAGGTTAGAAGATATATATGCCTGCCTCTGCCTGCCTGACCCCCTTCCCCTCTCTCTCTCTCTCTCTCTCTCTCTCTCTCTCTCTCAAACTTCCATTCTTCTTTCGCTTTTTCACAGACATTCTTTCCTTCCTTCCCTTCAATCCTCATCACAATCATTCCCTCCTCCCTATCGCATTATTTATCCTTCATATTAGCTGTTTCTCTCCTTCGCTTCCTTCTTTTTTCCCTTTACATCCCTTCCCGTCTCCCCCTTTTCTTTCCTCTCCTTTCTTACCCCTCTCTGCCTTCTTTTGATGCGGCTTTTTTCCCCTCGTTTACTTTAAGTGGAAATCTTCAGCATGTAAACCCTTTCATCTTCCTTGTGTGGCTGTATGTGTGGCTCTTTTAGCTTTTAGGCTGAGTAAGAGCTGGACGGGTGTCTACCTGGTCTGGGCTTTAGCTTAACCAACAGTCTCTGTCTCTTCGGTTCAGATTATTTAAATTAGAAATCTTAACCTGACCTTTTCTTTTTTTATAGGGAATGTTAATTTTTTTTTGGGGGGGAGGGGATGAGTTTTGGTTAGCAATGGGCCACTGTTTGTTTAGGTGTGCAGTTAAACTCACTCATCATTCTCTCTCTCTCTCTCTCTCTCCTAGACTTCATTCATTGTTTCCTTCTATTCTTCTCTTTTTTTTGCTTCCATTCTTTCATTATTTCTCTTCCCTCCCTCTCACCCTTCATTCTTTCTCTTCCTCCCTTTCATCCTTTCTCTCCCTTACTCCCTTCTTTTCTTCCCTGACTTCCTCTTTCTCCTCTCTCTCTCTTCCTTTCCTCCCCTCCTCCCTCGTCAACCTTACCTTCGTCAAAACCACCACCTCGAAACTCCCTTCACCCCAAAGTCGCGGCAGGTTTTAAGAGTGCAGCTTTGAACTCTCTAGAGCGTTTAGCTTAAGCTCTTCTCAGCCTTGCAAAGAGTTTACGCCTCTGAACACATCTTAAGAAGCTTACAAGAAACACAGGGGCCACTAGCCTCCACGGAGTTCTTCTTGGTTCTTCCTTCAGGGAGAGTATCGTGATACCCGTGAAGGGCTGTTGAACCAAGTGATTTGATTTATGATCTCTTTCCTTGGATCAAGTCTGATTGTCTTCCATTCCCCAGGCGCTGTGTCACCCTTACGGGTGAAAATGAAGTAAAAATATTCTTGGCTATCAACATCGACGAGATTTTGAGGAGAAAAATTGTCACGGTAAAGTGAGTGGAAGACAGGATTGGACACTTCTTAAGAGGTATCAAAACTATATTGCGATTAGCGGATGGAGGATCGAACCCACCAAATAAGTTACAATTTAAAAAAAAATAAGCTAGTTTGGCTTACGACAACGAAATTTCATGTGAATAAAATTTCTGAAGTAAAACAGAAGTGAGAGAGGATATAAAAGATGGTGATGCCTAGTCACTTCTACCTTAGGCACTCTTAATTCTTGGCACTCCTTAACCTATAATAATAATAAATCTTCCACAGCATCTGTTTGCTATGTGAAGTAATTTCTACCAGAGTCCCAGGTAAAATATCGGGATGTATGACCATAGCTTCAATAGTAGCACCAGTGGGGGAGAGGGGAGCTCTATCACCTGCTGGACACACACACACACACACACAGGTCAAAACCAAGTTTCTTAATTACTGTTTAATAATGGAAAGCTGGCAGCGAGAACATTGTTACTCGGGGAAGCTAACATTTAGCGCAGTTATGTATGCGTGCGTACACAGCATCAGTCACAGGTGACTTCTTTTGGTAGTTTGACCATTACGTCGGTCATTCGAGTGGAGAACAAATATTTAGAATTTGCTTTGTTGAAACCTTTGATATTGTACTCACCTAACTGCACTTACCTAATTGTGGTTGCAGGAGTCGATTCATAGCTCCTGGCCCCGCCTCTTCGCTAGCCGCTTTGTGTGTGTATGTGTTTGTATATTTGTGTGTGTGTCTGTGTCTGTCTGTGTGTGTGTCTGTGTCTGTCTCTGTGTTGGCATATTTAGGGATAACAAAGCAAGTGTCGTACTTTGCACTGGTTGCCTTATTCCACCCATGGAAAATACAAATCACCTGTTAATTAATACCTATATCACAATACATAGTTTATATGACAATGGCCGCGAGTGACTCTTTGTTCTGGCTGTGACTGTCACCTGAGCTCAGCCTTGACTCAATGTTTTGCATAGGTCGCAGCACAGTTTTAACGGGTGGAAGAGTGTCACTAGACTGATCAACTCACTGAGTGACCCCTCTCATTGGGTGACCCCTCTCATTGGGTGACCCCTCTCATTGGGTGACCCCTCTCATTGGGTGACCCCTCTCATTGGGTGACCCCTCTCATTGAGTGACCCCTCTCATTGAGTGACCCCTCTCATTAACTGGTCCCTACTATTATCTGACCCCTCTCACTTATTGATCCTCTCACTGACTGACGAGATCACAGACTAAACTACTGACTGGCTGGCTGTCCCATCGACTTTAATATGCCACTAACCGACTGGATGACTAACCCATTCATTGCCTGACTAAATGACTGATAAACTAATTCACTGACAGGCTGACTGACTCACTGACTGACTCACTGACTGACTCACTGACTGACTCACTGACTGACTCACTGACTGACTGACTCACTGACTGACTCACTGACTTTACTGACTGACTGACTGACTCACTCACTCACTGACTGACTCACTGACTCACTAGCGACCTGGCTGTCACAACAGTTAAACGGCTGATTCACGAAGTACATTTACTCTTGCCTGCCTCCCAATAAATCACTGACTGAATCAGCCACAGAACTGGTGAGTTTCGAACTCCCACAAGGCAGGCGAGTCCCTCCCCCCTCCCCAAGGCAGGCAAGTCGTAAAACTCACAGGCCAGTGTGCTAACCACTGGATCAGCTGACTCCGTACATAGAAAAAAAAATCTTTGAAGAGCAATTAAAAAAACGAGGAAATTAAGTCCTGTTTCTGTAAGCTGATTTAACACCTTCCACACTCATTGGATACATAGTCCTGGACTCTGAAGGATACACACACACACACACACACCACACACCCACACACACACATCTCCCCTAGGGTCCTCAGAGAGGGAGCAGAGATGCTGTGTGTGCCACTAACCACAATATTCAACACATCCCTTGAAACTGGGGAGCTACATGAGGTGTGGAAGAAGGCAAATGTAGTTCCCATTTTTAAGGAGACAAACGAGGCACTAAACTATAGACCAGTGTCACTTACGTGTATAGTGTGCAATGTCATGGAGAAAATCATCAGGAGGAGAGTGGTGGAGCACCTGGAACGGTACAGGATTATAAACGACAACCAGCGCGGATTCATGGAAGGCAAATCCTGCGTCACAAACCTTCTGGAGTTCTATGACAAAGTAACAGAAGTAAGACACGAGAGAGAGGGGTGGGTTGATTGCATTTTCTTGGACTGCAGGAAGGCCTTCGACACAGTTCCTCATAAGAAATTAGTGCAGAAGCTAGAGGATCAGGCGTGTATAACAGGATCAGAGAATACCTGACAGGGAGGCAACAACGGGTCAAGGTACGTGATGAGGTATCACAGTGGGCGCCTGTGACGAGCGGGGTCCCACAGGGGTCAGTCCTAGGACCAGTGCTGTTCTTGGTATATGTGAATGACATGACGGACGTGATTGACTCAGAAGTGTCTCTGCTCGCAGACGATGTGAAGTTAATGAAGAGAATTAAATCAGATGAGGATCAGGCAGGACTTCAGAGAGACTTGGACATGCTGTACACCTGGTCCAGCAACTGGCTTCTCGAATTTAACCCCGCCAAATGCAAAGTCATGAAGATCGGGGAAGGGCAAAGAAGACCGCAGACAGAGTATAGGCTAGGTGGCTAAAGACTGCAAACCTCGCTCAATGAGAAAGATCTTGGGGTGAGTATAACACCAAGCACGTCTCCGGAAGCACACATCAACCAGATAACTGCTGCAGCATACGGGCGACTGGCAAACCTGAGAATAGCGTTCCGATACCTTAGTAAGGAATCGTTCAAGAGACTGTACACCGTGTATGTTAGGCCCATATTAGAGTATGCAGCACCACTTTGGAACCCATACCTGGTCAAGCACGTCAAGAAATTAGAGAAAGTGCAAAGGTTTGCTACAAGGTTAGTTCCAGAGATAAGGGGAATGTAATACGAAAAAAGGTTAAAGGAAATCGGCCTGACAACACTGGAGGACAGGAGGGTTAGGAGAGACATGATAACGATATGCAAAATACTGTGGGAAATAGACAAGGTGGATAGAGACAGGATGTTCCAGAGAGGGGACACAGAAACAAGGGGTCACAATTGGAAGTTGAAGACTCAGAAGAGTCAAAGGGATGTTAGGAAGTATTTCTTCAACCATAGAGTAGTCAGGAAGTGGAATAGTCTAACAAGTGATGTAATGGAGGCAGGATCCATACATAGCTTTAAGAAGAGGTATGATAAAGCTCATGGAGCAGGAAGAGTGACCCAGTAGCGGCCAGTGAAGAGGCGGGGGCAGGAGCTATGAATCGTGTGAGTACACACGCACGCGCGCGCACACACTCCTACACTGATCCTGTAAGAGTAGTTTAATCCGTACATCAGAACTGGATCCTCTTTCTTAATCGCAAACAAAAGACGAAGAGAAGCGGACACAAGTGTCCAAAAGGCATAAAAAATCACAGCGCAATCTGGCGATTAATTTCCAACATTTTGCTGAGATCAGACCGGATTAACGTGTAGCTCAACGGAGGACTGTGCCTTGACACTGGTGGGTGTACTGACGGGTAAGTGTCACACTGGTGCGTGTACTGACGGGTAAGTGTCACACTGGTGGGTGTACTGACTGATGAGTGTCACACTGGTGGGTGTACTGACTGATGAGTGTCACACTGGTGGGTGTATTGATGGATGAGTGTCACACTGGTGTGACTGACGGATGAGTGTCACACTGGGGTGTACTGACGGATGAGTGTCACACTGGTGGGTGTACTGACGGATGAGTGTCACACTGGTGGGTGTACTGACGGATGAGTGTAACACTGGTGGGTGTACTGACGGATGAGTGTAACACTGGTGGGTGTACTGACGGATGAGTGTAACACTGGTGGGTGTACTGACGGATGAGTAACACTGGTGGGTGTACTGATGGATGAGTGTCTCATTGGTGGGTGTACTGATGGATGAGTGTAACACTGGTGGATGTACTGACGGACGAGTGTCACACTGGTGGGTGTACTGATGGATAAATGTAACACTGGTGGATGTACTGATGGATGAGTGTAACACTGGTGGATGTACTGATGGTTGAGTGTAACACTGGTGGATGTACTGATGGATAAGTGTAACACTGGTGGGTGTACTGACAGATGAGTGTGTCACTGGTGGGTGTATTGACGGATGAGTGTAACACTGGTAGATGTACTGATGGATAAGTGTAACATTGGTGGGTGTACTGACGGATGAGTGTGACACTGGTGGATGTACTGACGGATGAATGTAACACTGGTGGGTGTACTGATGGATGAGTAACACTTGTAGGTGTACTGATGGATGAGTGTAACACTGGTGGATGTACTGATGGATGAGTGTAGCACTGGTGGGTGTACTGATGGATGAGTGTAACACTGGGGGATGTAATGATGGATGAGTGTAACACTGGTGGATGTACTGATGGATGAGTGTAACACTGGTAGATGTACTGATGGATGAGTGTAACACTGGTGGGTGTTCTGATGGATGAGCAATACTGTTGGGTGTAATGACGGATAAGTGTAACACTGGTGGGTGTACTGATGGATGAGTGTAACGCTGGTGGATGTACTGATGGATGAGTGTAACACTGGTGGATGTACTAACGGATGAGTGTAACACTGGTGGATGTACTGACGGATGAATGTAACACTGGTGGGTGTACTGATGGATAAGTGTAACACTGGTGGATGTACTGATGGATGAGTGTAACACTGTTGGGTGTACGGACGGATGAGTAACACTGGTGGATGTACTGATGGATAAGTGTAACACTGGTGGGTGTACTGACGGATGAGAGTGACACTGGTGGGTGTACTGATGGATGAGTAACACTGGTGGGTGTACTGATGGATGAGTGTCTCACTGGTGGGTGTACTGATTGATGAGTGTAACACTGGTGGGTGTACTGACGGATGAGTGTAACACTGGTGGGTGTACTGACGGATGAGTGTCACACTGGTGGGTGTACTGACGGATGAGTGTCACACTGGTGGGTGTACTGATGGATGAGTGTAACACTGATGGGTGTACTGATGGATGAGTTTCAAGCTGGTGAGTGAGGATCGTAGTTTTCACCTGATTCCTTTCTCACTTTCTCCCTCGTTCTTTCTCTTCCTCTCCTTCGTTCCTACTTCCTTTCCTTCCCTCTCCTTCATACCTGCTGATGCATTTAATTTTGTGCAGCAAAAAAAAAATCCTTCAGTCCCTCTCACTTACGCTCTGTTTCCTCTTCCTTCCTTTTCCTTACTTCTTTTCCCTTTCTTTCCTTCACCCTTCTTCTCTTCCGTACCCTCTTCTCCACCCCCTTCATTTCCCCTTGTTTCCTCCCTCCCTCCCCCCCATTTCCTCTCCCTGTCCCCTATACTCTTTGTCCCTACTTCTACATTTCCCGCACTTCTCCTCCCGTCGCCTCCATCTCTTCCCTTTCCCCCTACGTCTTCTCCCTTTCTCCCCACTTCTCTGTCCCCTAAGTCCCTTTCAGTGCCCTACCTCTCCCTTTCCCCTATTTGTTCTCCCTTTGCCCCCAGCTTGACTACACCTGACCTCAGCCACGGGTGTAGGAGGGTGTCACGACACTGACTTATTTACAGTTATTGGTCGACTGTCTCCTCCATCTGCTACTCCCCAGTAGTGAAGGAGAGAGTGAGGGAGTGTGACCGACCTGTAGGGAGTAAGTCTAGAAGGCCAGTGACAATGAGGGTCAGGGTGACCTACGAGGAAGACTGGGGAACTAGATTTGAGGGTGAGGGAGGACAAAAGAAGGAACAAAAACAGTGTTAATGATAATCAAGAAAAAGGGGTTAATGGCTGGGGTTAAAATAGGGAGTAGTGGATGGATTGGATAATATGAGAATTTGAGGAGGAATTGGGGAAGAAGAGTGGAAAGGGAAGTGGAAATGGCGAGTGAATGTAGAGTGGAAGAGGATGGAAAGTGGAAGAGAAGAGTGAAGAGAAGTGATAGAAAAGATGAGTGGAAAAGAGAGCGAGTGAATGGGAAGTGGAAGAGGGAATGAAGGTAGTAGAGAGGAGGTGCAACACGCTCCCACCTTCCTCGTTAGCGAGGGAAACAAGCTTCTCGAGGCTTATTACAGGGCGATTTTGGTCCTGGACCGACCAATCAAAACCCAGACCAGACACACTGAGAATCCCTGATGACGACACACCAGCCAATCACCGCTCACTCCCGTGTTTGTAATCAAACTTGTTTATACGTATAACTGCTGCTTTCGAATTCCTGTTTACGTCTGTAGATGCTGCTGATGCTTGCTGTGAGATGTTGTTTATGTCTGGGGCAGCTGTTTGCAGTAAGGTCTTGTTTATATCTGGGACTGATTCCTATGAGGAATTTATAAGCGATTATTGATGTTTGTTTGCTAAGGTTTGTAATTGTTTACAGGTTATTGGGGTGAATTTAGGGATTTATAAAGCACGGGATTATGTTTGGGATAATTTAATTGTTCATAATGTTTAGGTTTGTTATTATTAATGGTTCAAGTTCTTTAGGTTTAGGATAATTAATGTTCAGGTTTAGGATTGTTTATGATGCAAGCTGTTATGTTTAGCATTGTTAATGAGCCGGGTCTTTTAGTTTTAGGATTAGTAATGGTATTATATAAGTGCAGAAGATGAAATAACCAACAGGCACTACTATGAGGCTACTGTGTGCCCGGCTTTGGGAACCAACAGTATCCACTGTTGCCTCAGGTTAAGTAACATCCCAGCTGCATAAGTGTGACTGTTACTCTGCACGGAGTGATTAACATAGGTTTAAATCTGCACACACACACACTTATTATATATATATATATATATATATATATATATATATATATATATATATATATATAATATATATATATAATATATATATATATATATATATATATATATATATATATAAATATATATATAATATATATATATAATATATATATATATATATATATATATATATATATATATATATATATATATATATATATATATATATGCAAAACAACCACTATGAAAAATAGAGGAATTCCAAGCGCTTTCGTGACTACTCACATTATCAAGGAACTATAAAAGGAAACATGACAAGAGGACTTATATAAGGGTGAGACTACACTCACAGTCACATCACACTAACAAAGACTACACCTCACAGTAGCGTAACATCGCACGACTCTGTGAAGAGGAAAAACAAGAAAGGACCTGAAACTCTTCCCAAGAATTAAGATTAGTCCAATTTATCATTAAATTCTTCCCAAATTTTATTAATTATAAAAGAATCCAATTTATATAAACCAAAAGAAATATTCATATTATTTTCAAAACTGCTTTTAATGAAACATGATTCTATTATATTCCTCTCAACCATGGACTTGCTTGATACAACCTTCTCAGCATTTTGAAAATCAATTGGATGGTTAAAGTCTCTCACATGAATAAATAGAGCATTAGAATCTTGTCCAGTTCTAATGCTATATTTATGTTGTTTTAATCTTAGTTCCTTTCTTAAGAATTTTAATATCAAAGTTGTATTTAAAAATCTTGATACAGTAAAAAGACTTTTGATAAAAAATTCCCCCCAAAATGCTGACGGATGTGTCTATAAGATTCCCTGTAAAATATGCGATAAAGTTTATTATGGTCAAACTGGTAAAAGTCTTGAACTAAGATTAAAACAACATAAATATAGCATTAGAACTGAACAAGATTCTAATGCTCTATTTATTCATGTGAAGACTTTAACCACCCAATTGATTTTCAAAATGCTGAGAAGGTTGTATCAAGCAAGTCCATGGTTGAGAGGAATATAATAGAATCATGTTTCATTAAAAGCAGTTTTGAAAATAATATGAATATTTCTTTTGGTTTATATAAATTGGATTCTTTTATAATTAATAAAATTTGGGAAGAATTTAATGATAAATTGGATAATCTTAATTCTTGGGAAGAGTTTCAGGTCCTTTCTTGTTTTCCTCTTCACAGAGTCGTGCGATGTTACGCTACTGTGAGGTGTAGTCTTTGTTAGTGTGATGTGACTGTGAGTGAGTCTCACCCCTTATATAAGTCCTCTTGTCATGTTTCCTTTATAGTTCCTTGATAATGTGAGTAGTCACAAGCGCTTGGAATTCCTCTATTTTTCATAGTGGTTGTTTTGCATATTTTGATATCACCTGATTACTGTGATCTTTTGCATATATATATATATATATATATATATATATATATATATATATATATATATATATATATATATATATATATATATATATATATATATATAAATAAATAAAGTAAAACACTGCGACTAGCCAAGGACTCGAACCCATGTTGTTTTGGCCCGCCATATGGTGAGCAAAAACCACATGACTCTCTAACCCATAGGACAACCAAATCCTACAAGTATCACGCACCTAGCAGAGCACTGCTTGTTGAGGCTAGTACACCAAACGGGGAATAGAATGAAATTAGCTCAGAGGCACCCACACCACCGTATGTCCTCGGATCACGGTAAAACACCTAGCTCTGCTTGGTGCGTGATTCTTGTAGGATTTGGTGGTCCTGTGGGTTAGAGCGTCATGTGGCCTTCGCTCACTATGAGGAGGGCCAAAACAACATGGGTTCGAGTTGTTGGCTAGTCGCAGTGTTATTGATCAATACCACTCGTGTGTGTGTGTGTGTGTGTGTGTGTGTGTGTGTGTATATATATATATGAGCAAAACAGCTACTTTTTTGCATCTTGTATCGCTTGTTCGCGATTATTGCATAATAGCATGGCAGGGAACCTTAATGCTAAAGAGTGTGTGGTAGGTAAGTTTGGGGCGCCAGGTGTAAATGATAATGTTTTTGTATAGAAAGTGGTTTGGTAATAGGTAATACATATTTTAAGAAAAACAAATGATAAATATACAAGATATGATAAAGGGCGTAATGACAGTAGTTTGCTGGACTATTTATTGGTAGATAAAAGACTGGTGGGTAGAATTCAGGAGGTACATGTTTATAGAGGGTCTACATATATATCAGATCACTTTTTAGTTGTAGCTACAGTGAGAGAAAAAAGGTAGATGGGATACAAGGATAATGGAATCAGGAAGTAAGAGAGAGGTGAAGGTTCATAAACTAAAGGAGGTGCTACTTTGGGCAAGATATATAGAACTATCGGAAGATGGACTAGTGAGAGTAAATGCAATGAGACTGAAGAGGTATTTGGTAGATTTTAGAATGCATTGTTAGTGTTCAGCAGAAGTTTGTGGTTAAAGGAAAGTGGATGCAGGAGGGAAGAAGAGCGATTGGCGTAATGATGAGGTGAAGAGAGTAGTATGAGAGAAAAATGTTAGCATATGAGATTTTTTTTTACAAAATAGAAGTGATATAAGGAAGGATGAGTATATGCAGAGAAAAAGAGAGGTTAAGAGAGTGGAGAAGGAATATAAAAGAAAAGCAAATGAGAGAATGGGTGAGATGCTATCAACAAATTTTGTTGAGAATAAGAAAAAGTTTTGGAGTGAGATTAATAAGTCGAGAAAGCCTAGGGAACGAATTGATTTTGACAGTTTAAAATGGGAGAGGAGAGTTATTACATAGAGTTAGAGGTATCGGGAAGATGGAGGGAATATTTTGAGGAACTGTTGAATGTCAATGAAGATAGGGGAAGCTGTGATTCCATGCATTGGACAGGGAGGCATAACATCTTGTAGGAGTGAGGAAGAGCTAGTTGTGAGTTTGAGGGAGGTGCGTGAGGCAGAGGGTAGAATGAAAAGGGGGTAAAGCAGCTGGGATTGATGGGATGAAGACAGAAATGTTAAAAACAGGTAGGGATATATTTTGGGAGTGGGTGGTGCTTTTATTTAAGAAATGTATGGAAGACAGTAAGGTACATAGTGATTGGCAGAGGGTATGTATAGTCCCCTTTGTATAAAGGCAAAGGGGACAAAAGAGAGTAAAAATTATAGGGGAATAAGCCTGTTGAGTATACCTGGTAAAGTATATGGTAGAGTTATTATTATTAAAAGAATTAAGAGCAAGACGAAGAGCAGGACTGAAGATGAACAAGGAGGCTTTAGGAAAGGTGGGAGGGGGGGGGGTGTAGACCAAAGGTTTAAAGTAAAACATAGATGAACAACAGATAATTGTAAAGCGTTTTTTTGTGGCATTTATGGATTTGGAAAAGGCGTTTGATAGGGTAGACAGGGTGGCAATGTGACAGAGGTCGCAAATGTGTGGAATAGGACGTAGGTTACTGAAATCAGTGAAGAGATTTTACGATAGTGAGGCTCAGGTTAGAGTGTGTAGGAGAGGGGAAGATTATTTTTCATTAAAAGTAGGCCTTAGACAGGGATGTATAATGTCACCATGGTTATTCAGTATATTTATGGATGGGGTTGTAAGAGAAGTGAATGCTCGGGTGTTGGCAAGAGGTGTGGGGTTAAAAAATGAATAACACAAAGTGGGAGTTGTCACAGTTGCTTTTAGCTGATGACACTGTGCTTTTGGGAGATTCTGAAGAGAAGTTGCAGAGGTTGGTGACAGAGTTTGGGAGGGTATGTAAAAGAAAGAAATTAAAAGTGAACATAGGAAAGAGTAAGGTGTTGATAAAAAAAATTAGGTAGTGAAAGACTGGACATCAGACTGGAGGGAGAGAGTATGGAAGAAGTGAATGTGTTCAGATATTTGGGAGTGGACTTGTCAGCAGATGGGTCTATGAAAGACTAGTTGAATCATAGAATTCATGAGGGGGTAAAAGGTGAGTGGTGCACTGAGGAGTCTGTGGAGACAAAGAACTGCGCATGGAAGTAAAGAGGACAATGTATGAGAGTATAGTTATACCAACTCTCTTATACGAGTATGAAGCATGGGTGGTGAATGTTGCAATAAGAAGGCTGGAGGCAGTGGAGATGTTGTGAGTGAGGGCAATGTGTAGGGTTAATATAAAACAGAGTATCCGTAGTTTGGAAATTAGGAGGTGCAGGGTTAGTAAAATTATTATCAAGAGGGCTGAGGAGGGGTTGTTGAGGTGGTTCGGACATTTAGAGAGGCTGGAACAAAATAGAATGATGTGGAGAGCATAAACATCTGTAATGGAAGGAAGGTGGGGTAGGAGTCAGCCCAGGAAAGGTTGGAGGGAGTGGGGTAAAGGTTGTTTTGTGTGCGAGGGGCTTGGACTTCCAGCAAGCATGTGCGAGTGTGTTAGATAGGAGCGAGTGGAGACGAATGGTTTTTATGACTTTACGTGCTGTTGGAGCGTGAACCAAGTAACATTTATGAAGGGATTCACGGAAACCAGCAGCTGGACTTGAGTCCTGGAGGTGGAAAGTACAGTGCCTGCGTTCTGAAAGAGGGAAGGAGGAGGGGTGTTGATGTTGCCGTTTACTGTTTACCAGAACTCCTAAATCTTTTTTGTGTTCAGTGATATTAAGTTCTACATTTGGCTTATAAGTTTTGTGGCATGCTATGAGTATGTTACAATTTATTTAGCGTATGTCACACTCCCACATAGGCTGCCTCCCGACCAGCAAACCAGGTGCTTAGGATTTTATGATCAATAGGGGCCCTGTATTTATATCAGTACCTCAGTTCAACGTCCAATCACAGACAAGCCCGCCAAAGCTGTGAAGCAATGTGGTTCACTTGTGACACTAGCGTTGACAGACTTTTTTGGGGGCTGCTGGTCACTCACGGTGCATTCTCTCGCTCTTGCTTTTTGCCTCCTTTGATCACCGTGTTGTACACTTGTTCTTAAGTTACTGTATATATTGTAAATAGTGTACATATTGTAAATACCAACTTGCTTATTTGGTGAAGGATATTCAAGTCATATAACTTCTTTCACGTGGCTCTGTTATCATTCTTTCACGTGGCTCTGGTATCATTCTTTCACGTCGCTCTGGTATCATTCTTTCACGTCGCTCTGGTATCATTCTTTCACGTGGCTCTGGTATCATTATTTCACGTCGCTCTGTTATCATTCTTTCACGTCGCTCTGGTATCATTCTTTCACGTGGCTCTGGTATCATTCTTTCACGTCGCTCTGGTATCATTCTTTCACGTCGCTCTGGTATCATTCTTTCACGTCGCTCTGGTATCATTCTTTCACGTCGCTCTGGTATCATTCTTTCACGTCGCTCTGGTATCATTCTTTCACGTCGCTCTGGTATCATTCTTTCACGTCGCTCTGGTATCATTATTTCACGTCGCTCTGGTACCATTCTTTCACGTCGCTCTGGTATCATTCTTTCACGTCGCTCTGGTATCATTCTTTCATCGCTCGGTATCACTCTCACGTCGCCTGGTATCATTCTTTCACGTCGCTCTGGTATCATTCTTTCACGTCGCTCTGGTATCATTCTTTCACGTCGCTCTGGTATCATTCTTTCACGTCGCTCTGGTATCATTCTTTCACGTCGCTCTGGTATCATTCTTTCACGTCGCTCTGGTATCATTCTTTCACGTCGCTCTGGTATCATTCTTTCACGTCGCTCTGGTATCATTCTTTCACGTCGCTCTGGTATCATTCTTTCACGTCGCTCTGGTATCATTCTTTCACGTGGCTCTGGTATCATTCTTTCACGTGGCTCTGGTATCATTATTTCACGTGGCTCTGGTATCATTATTTCACGTGGCTCTGGTATCATTATTTCACGTGGCTCTGGTATCATTCTTTCAGGGCTCTGTATCATTCTTTCACGGGGCTCTGGTATCATTCTTTCAGGGGCTCTGGTATCATTCTTTCACGGGGCTCTGGTATCATTCTTTCACGGGGCTCTGGTATCATTCTTTCACGGGGCTCTGGTATCATTCTTTCAGGGGGCTCTGGTATCATTCTTTCACGGGGCTCTGGTATCATTCTTTCACGGGGCTCTGGTATCATTCTTTCACGGGGCTCTGGTATCATTCTTTCACGGGGCTCTGGTATCATTCTTTTACGTGGCTCTGGTATCATTCTTTCACGTCGCTCTGGTATCATTTTTTCACGTCGCTCTGGATTCATTGCCATGTGGCTCTGGGGTCACGGTCATTCGGTTCTGGTGCTATTGTCATGTGGTTCTGGATTCATTTCCATGTGATTCTAGTGTCATTGTCATTATGCTCTGAAGTCATTTTCACCAAGTTCTGGAGTCATATTCTGAAGTCAATTTAACAGTACGAATTTGACTAACAGGAAACACACTCGTACTGGGTAATTCTCAACCAAAGGGATTTTTTTATTTCAGGAACAATTCACAACACACAATACCATGACTGGAAGAATTCACAACCCACCAATACCGTGGTAAGCATAATTCACAGGACGGACGTTTGGTCTGTCCTGGACAAGTCACGACTCGATAATGATCCAGGACAGACCGAAATGTCGTTCAAAGATTTATCTTAATTTTGTGGAATAGTTCTGAATATTTCCAGCCACAGTATTGTGGAGTTGTGAATTGTTCCAGCCATAGTACTGTGGGGTTGTGAATTGTTCAACCCATAGTATTGTGGGGTTGTGAATTGTTCCACCCACAATATTAGAGGGTTGTAAATTGTTCCAGCCGCAGTATTGTGGGATCGTTGTAAATTGTTCCAAGCTACAGTATTGCAGTAAAGTTGTGAATTGTTACAGCCACGGGATTGTGAGTTTGTTGTAATTTTTTCTAGCCACGGTATTGTTGCATACTTGTGAACTGTTCCAGCCACGTTATGGTGGGATAGTCGTGAATTGTGATTCAGCCAAGAGTATTGTGTGACAGTCGTGAATTGTTCCAGCCACGTAATTGTAGGATGGTTGCAAATAATTCCAGCCACGGTTTGGTGGGATAGATGTGAATTGTTACAGCCACGGTGTTGGGGATAGGGGTGCATTGTTCCAGCCACGATACTTCGATGAGATTTGTTCATATTTTTAACCCGGAGGGATAGCCAACCCAGGGTAACCCAAGAAAGTCAGTGCGTCATCGAGGACTGTCCTCCTTATTTCCATAGGGGTCCATCAATCTTGTCCCCCAGGGTGCGACCCACACCAGCCGACTAACACCAAAGCACCTACTTACTGCTAGGTGAACAGGGACAGAAGGTGTAATGAAACGCGCCCAGTATTTCCACCCATACCGGGGACTGAACCACAGACACTCAGTGTGAGACTAGAGCGTTGCCAACCGAGCCATGGGACACCGTACTGTGGATTGGTTTTGAGTTGCTACACCCACGGGTTTATTATAATTATAAGCAGCGCTAAATGCGTTGCGAGGAATGAGAGCTAAATAAATTTGATTGAAAAAAAGGAGAGGGAAACATCAGTTCCTCGAATCAAGATCCCTTCACTAACATCAAGGTACTTCCGTTTTAAGAGAAACTACAAGAGATTCGCAATCAAGACATCGAGAAAGACTGGATTCTCTTACTTTATCTTGGCCGTCTTTTGAGGAGTGGTACTCAAATAACCCGCAATGGTTGAGAGAAATGCTTACGACGACGTTTCGGTCCGACTTGGACCATTGACAAAGACCGAAACGTCGCCGTAAGCTTCTGTCTCCTGTGTGCGGG
Source organism: Cherax destructor (assembly GCA_009830355.1). NCBI lineage: Eukaryota > Metazoa > Arthropoda > Malacostraca > Decapoda > Parastacidae > Cherax > Cherax destructor. The sequence goes on along the minus strand of WNWK01021954.1, from coordinate 1,551 downwards.
TTATTTGTGTTGTTTCAGCCACGGTATTGTGCGTTTTTGTTATTTGAGTGGATGCGTTAGGCAAGTGGTTCCCCTTATATGGGCCAGGGCCCCCTACCGGGAATCGCAGGGGCCCCTGGGAAAAAAGCTGCAGACTTTCGAGGGGTCGGCGATACTTGGCAGCGAGTATTGTTCCACCAGACAGTACTATATTTTCTCAGTTAAGAACAAAAAAAAATTACGGATATTGGCTCTCGATACTTTTCTTCCCTTGTTTTGAGAGGGGGGGGGGGAGAGAAAAAAAAAAGTGTCCTTGTACTCGAAAAAAATTGAGAACCACTGTTATAAAACTGATTTTTTTTTTATCCACCGGAATAAAAAACAACAACTAAAGAGTAACCCGATTACCAGTGTTAATTTGCTTTATTGAGTGTATGAAACTGTTTTCTGTTCTCAGTTGACAGAGAAAAACTGTCGTGATGTGAGAGAAGCTGTCCACCCATCTTCACCTCCCCCCTTTTCCCCCCAAGAGAGCTCCATTCATATTGCTACAGGACTCTCGCTCCGAGGAAGTAGAGTTATCATCAGATCCTAGGGATCAGAGCTGATGGCCAACCCATTCTCCAAGCGCTGAACTGTCTCCTCGGGTTTAGCGCTTAACAATAGATATAAGAGATGCAGGAAAGGACGGAGGTACTGGTATGATTTTTATTATCATCATTATTAGTAGTACTATTTCAGTATTATCATTTTAATATATTTGCGAGAGTCATAAACCCGAATGAGTATTTCAGCTCTAAAGTGCTGAGGTGGAGCTGAGAGGAGCTGAGAGTATCACACACACAGGCTGGCTATAGGGACAACACAGGTAGCTAATGACCGGCAGGTGTAATCGATACCTCCGTCCCTCCCTCCCACACCTCTCCTACTAACCCTCCCTCCCACACCTCTCCTACTAACCCTCCCTCCCACACCACTCCTACTAACCCTCCCTCCCACACCTCTCCTACTAACCCTCCCTCCAACCCTCACACTTCCTATTCCACTATTCCTCTTTCCTTTCTTCACACACACACGCTCACACACACACACACACACGCTCGCTCACACACACACACACGCTCACACACACACACACGCTCACATACACACACGCTCACATACACACACACGCTCACACACACACACACACACACGCTCACACACACACACACACGCTCACACACACACACACGCTCACACACACACACACACGCTCACACACACACACGCTACACACACACACGCTCACACGCTCACACACACACACACGCTCACACACACACACGCTCACACACACACACCGCTCACACACACACACGCTCACACACACACACGCTCGCTCACACACACACACGCTCGCTCACACACACACGCTCGCTCACACACACACACACGCTCGCTCACACACACACACACGCTCGCTCACACACACACACACGCTCGCTCACACACACACGCTCGCTCACACACACACACACTCGCTCACACACACACACACTCGCTCACACACACACACACTCGCTCACACAC
>WNWK01021953.1:30000-33318 GCA_009830355.1 Cherax destructor | reverse complement strand
CCATCCACAGGATGGATATGAGAGTACACAATAAACTAGCCACTACCATCCACAGGATGGATATGAGGTACACAATAAACTAGCCACTACCATCCACAGGATGGATATGAGGTACACAATAAACTAGCCACTACCATCCACGGATGGATATGAGAGTACACAATAAACTAGTCACTACCATCCACAGGATGGATATGAGTACACAATAAACTAGCCACTACCATCCACAGGATGGATATGAGGTACACAATAAACTAGCCACTACCATCCACAGGATGGATATGAGGTACACAAACTGGCCTCACTTGTCGGGATTGTTTGTGGGTTGGGGGATGTAATTTCCCGATTTCTAGAAAGAACTGAAAAACACAATACCGTTACTGGAACAATACACGTATAACCCACACACAAGACGTTTCGGTCCAACTTGGACCATTTACAAAGCCACAGGTAAGACCGAAACGTGGTAAACGTCTCCTATGTGTGGGTTATTTGCGTATCTCTTCAAGCTTCTGTACGTAATAAAATTGAAGTTTCTCCTTACTAAGGTGTCTGATTCCAAGGAGTTTATACAATCTCTTCTTACTCCTCAAGTGTTACTCCTCAAGTGTTACTCCTCAAGTGTTGCTCCTCAAGTGTTACTCCTCAAGTGTTACTCCTCAAGTGTTACTCCTCAAGTGTTACTCCTCAAGTGTTACTCCTCAAGTGTTACTCCTCAAGTGTTACTCCTCAAGTGTTACTCCTCAAGTGTTACTCCTCAAGTGTTACTCCTCTACCTCTGAAGTTTCTCATGTTTTCCAAGATTTCGTTTCTTCCCTTCCTTCTTTCCTTCCCTTCCTTCCTTCCTTCTTTCCTTCCTTCATCAGTGTACTCTTTCTCTATAATTATTTTATGCCAGGTATAGAAACACAGGTATAGAAACATAGGTATGGAAACACAGGTATGGAAACACAGGTATGGAAACACAGGTATAGAAACACAGGTATAGAAACATAGGTATGGAAACACAGGTATGGAAACACAGGTATGGAAGCACGGGTTAGAGCACGGTATAGAAACATGGGTGTGGAAACACGGGTATGGAGCACAGGTATGGAGCACAGGTGTGGAGCACAGGTTGGAAACACATTGTGGAACACGATGTGGAGCACGGGTGTGGAGACACGGTGTGGAGCACAGGTGTGGAGCACAGTTGTGGACACGGGTGTGGAGCACGGTGTGGAGCACGGGTGTGGAGCACGGGTGTGGAGCACAGGTTGTGGAGCACAGTTGTGGAGCACGGTGTGGAGCACGGGTGTGGAGCACGGGTGTGGAGCACGATTGTGGAGCACGGGTGTGGAGCACGGTGTGGAGCACTTGTGGAACACGGGTGTGGAGCACGGGTGTGGAGCACGGTGTGGAGCACAGGTGTGGAGCACAGGTGTGGAGACACAGGTGTGGAAACACAGGTATGGAGCACAGGTATAGAAACACAGGTGTGGAGCACAGGTGTGGAAGCACATGTGTGAGCACAGTTGTGGAGCACAGTTGGGAGACACAGGTGTGGAGCACGGTTGGAGCACAGGTGTGGACACGGGTATGGAGCTCAGGTTGGAACACAGGTTGGAAACACAGGTATGGAAACACAGGTATGGAAACACAGGTATGGAAACACAGGTATGGAAACACAGGTATGGAAACACAGGTATGGAAACACAGGTATGGAAACACAGGTATGGAAACTCAGGTATGGAAACACAGGTATGGAAACACAGGTATAAGCTATAAGTCTCACCAGAGTCTTGATTCATCTACTAATGTCTTCCTATTTTCTTTCTGCCTAAATATATTATTTTTTTCCTCTAAATAACTTCTACTTTGAGAATTTATTTACCGTTCCTTAAACTCCAAAAATTATTCCATCACATTCTGTGTACAGTCCATTCCTTGCTGTGTCAATGAGAAGCTATATTTGGAAATACGTAAAATTTCTGGCGATTTGTGGGTTGGAAATAAGCCAGTGAGTGTGGCTTGTGGAGTATAATTACTCTCACTTGATAAATCTTCCCATGATTGGCTTTAATTTGACTTCCACTAAAACGAGGTTTTCCTGGTTTGGGCTCCTGGTGATTTTTTCCCTTTGGACGTTAATTGTTGCCTGATTTTGCAAGGTCATGCAAGGAACTCATTCTCTTCTTTGGTCTGTATTTTCAGAGTTGTGGTACTGTGATGTACTCACCTAATTGTGGTTGCAGGGGTCGAGACTCAGCTCCTGGCCCCGCCTCTTCGCTGTCTGCTACTGGGTCTCTGCTCTCCCTGCTCCATGAGCTTTATCATACCTTGTCTTAAAACTATGTATGGTTCCTGCCTCCACTATATCTTTCTCTAGTCCATTCCACTTCCTGACTACTCTGTGGCTGAAGAAATGTTTCCTGACATCCCTTTGACTCATCTGAGTCTTCAGCTTCCAGTTGTGTCCCCTTGTTTCTGTGTTCCCTCTCTGAAACAACCTGTCACTATCTACCTTGTCAATTCCCCGCAGTATTTTGTATGTCGTTATCATGTCTCCTCTGACCCTTCTTTCCTCCAGTGTTGTTAGTCCTATTTCCCTCAACCTTTCTTCATAAGACAGACCCCTGAGTTGTGGAACTAACCTTGTCGCAAACCTTTGCACTTTCTCTAGTTTCCTTACGTGCTTGACCAGGTGTGGGTTCCAGACTGGTGCTGCATATTCTAGTATGGGCCTGACGTACACGGTATACAGTGTCTTGAACGATTCCTTGTTAAGGTAACGGAACGCTAATCTAAGGTTTGCCAGACGCCCATATGCTGCCGCAGTTATCTGGTTGATGTGTGCCTCCGGAGACGTTCTAGGCGTTATACTCCTCCAAGGTCTTTCTCCTTTGCCGAGGTTTGTAGCCTTTGTCCGCCTAGCTTGTACTCTGTCAGCGGTCTTCTTTGCCCTTCTCCGATCCTCATGACTTTGCATTTGGAGGGATTGAATTCGAGAAGCCAACTGCTAGACCAGATGTCGAGCTTGTCCAGGTCTGTTTGCAGCCTGCCTCGTCCTCTTCCGATGTGATTCTCCTCATTATTTTCACATCATCCGCGAATAGAGACACTTCTGAGTCTATCCCATCCGTCATGTCATTTACATATACCAGGAATAACACTGGTCCTAGGACTGACCCCTGCGGTACACACTCGTCACAGGCGCCCACTGTGATACCTCACCACGCACCATGACCCGTTGTTGCCTCCTTTGAGGTATTCCTGATCCATTCCAGTGCCCTTCCTGTTATACCTGCTTGTTCTTCCAACTTCTTTACTAATCTCATG
>WNWK01021953.1:0-25000 GCA_009830355.1 Cherax destructor | reverse complement strand
GAGAGACTGACCACCTTGTTCCCAGACCATGGTGCGGGAACTTTCTCCAGGCTGGAGAACCGGGCCCAGACCATGGTGCTGAACTTTCTCCAGGCTGAAGACTGACCACCTTGTTCCAGACCATGGTGCTGAACTTTTTCTCCAGGCTGTGGGACTAACCTTGTTCCAGACCATGGTGCGGGAACTCTTCTCCAGGCTGGGGGACTGACCACCTTGTTCCAGACCAGGTGGAACTCTTCCCAGGCTGAGAGACTGCCCCACCTTGTTCCAGACCAGGTGCTGAACTTTCTCCAGGCTGTGGGACGGGACCCCCCCTTTTCCAACCATGGTCGAACTTTCCCGGCTGTGGGGACTGACCACCCCCCAGACCATTGTTGAACTCTTCTCCAGGTTGAGGGACGGGACCACCTTGTTCCAGACCATGGTGCGGGAACTCTTCCAGGCTGAAGACTGACCACCTTGTTCCAACCATGGTCCCGGAACCTTCTCCAGGCTGTGGGACTGACCACCTTGTTCCAATCATGGTGCTGAACTCTTCTCCAGGCTGAGGGACTGACCACCTTGTTCCAGACCATAGAGCAACTCTTTGGTTGAGGGACTGACCACCTTGTTCCAGACCATGGTGCGGGAACCTTCCCCAGGGAGGGACTTACCACCTTGTTCCAGGCCATGGTGCGGGAACTCTTCTCCAGGCTGGGGCTGACCATCTTGTTCCAGACCAGGAGCTGAACTCTTCTCCAGGCTGGGACCCACCTTGTTCCAGACCATGGTGCGGGAACTCTTCTGGGAGGGACGGGACCATTGGTTCCAGACCATGGTGCTGAATTCTCCGGTGGGGACTGACCATTGTTCCAACCAGGGGAGTTAAAACTTTTTCTCCGTTGAGGACTGACCACCTTGTTCCCCTGGTGCTGAACTTTTTCTCCAGGCTGAGGGACTGACCACCTTGTTCCAGACCATGGAGCGGGAACTTTCTCCAGGCTGAGGGACTGCCCAAACTTGTTCCAAAACCAGGTGCTGAACTCTTCCCAGGCTGAGGGACTGACCATTGGTTCCAGACCATGGTGCTGAATTCTTCCCAGGTTTGGAGGGCCCCACCACCTTGCCCCAGACCATGGGGGGGAACTCTTCTAAGCTGAGGGACTGACCACCGGTTCCAGACCAGGTGCTGAACCTTCTCCAGGTTGAGGGACTGACCCCCTTGTTCCAGACCATGGAGCTGAACTTTCCAGGCTGAGGGACTGACCACCTTGTTCCAGACCAGGTGCTGAACCTTCTCCAGGTTGAGGGGACGACCATTGTTCCAACCCATGGTGCTGAACTCCCCAGACTGAGGGCCCTAAACCTTGTTCCAGACCAATGCTGGAACTTTCTCCAGGCGGGAGGGACTGACCACCTTGTTCCAGACCATTGGGAACTCTTCTCCAGGCTGAGGGACTGACCACCTTGCCGATCATGGTTGAACCTTTCCAGGCTGAGGGACGCCACCTTGTTCCAGACCAGGGGAGCTGAACTCTTCCCCGGACTGAGGGACGACCACCTTGTTCCAGACCATGGAACGGGAACTCTTCCCAGGCGGGGAGGGACTGACCACCTTGTTCCAGACCATGATGCTAAACCCCCTTCTCCAGGCTGGGAGGGGCCAAAACCGTGTTCCAGACCATGGTGCTAACCCTTTTCCCGGCTGAGGGGGACCACCTGCCCCAGACCATGGTGGGGGAACCTTCCCTCCAGGCTGAGGGACTGACCACCTTGTTCCAGACCATGGTGGGGGAACTCTTCCCAGGCGGGGGGCTGACCACCGTTTCCAGACCAGGGCTGGAACTTTCCCGGGGCGGGGGGGACTGCCCCCCTTTTTCCCCAGCCATGGTGGGGGAACTCTTCTCCAGGCTGAGGGACTGGCCACCGCCCAGACCAGGAGGGGAACTCTTCTCCAGGCGGGAGGGACTGAATTTGTTCCAGACCATGGTGCTGGAACTCTTCCCAGGCTGAGGGACTGACCCACCTTGTTCCAGACCATGGTGCGGGAACCTTCTCCAGGCTGAGGGGACTGCCAACCTTTCCAAAACCAGGGCGGGAACTCTTCTCCAGGCTGAGGGACGGGACCCACCTTGTTCGGGACCAGGGCTGAACTCTTCCCAGGCTGGGAACCCTTGTTCCAGACCAGGTTGAACTCTTCTCCAGGCTGAGGGGCTGCCACCGTGTTCCAGACCATGTGCGGAACTCTTCCCAGGCTGGGGGACTGACCACCTTGTTCCAGACCATGGTGCGGGAACTTTCTCCGGACTGAGGGACTGACCACCTTGTTCCAGAACCATGGTGCGGGTTTCTCCCAGGCTGGGGACTGACCACCGCCCCAGACCATGGGACAAACTCTTCCCCCAGGCTGAGGGACTGACCACCTTGTTCCAGACCATTGTGCGGGAACCTTTTTTCCAGGCTGAGGGACTGCCACCTTGTTCCAACCATGGGCTAACCTTCTCCAGGCTGAGGGACTGACCCCCCGGGTTCCAACCAGGGTGCGGGCTTTCCCAGGCTGAGGGCCCGGCCCACCTTGTTCCAACCCATGGACCCTGAACTTTTCTCCAGACTGAGGGACTGACCACCTTGCTCCAGAAATGGGAACTGAACTCTTCCCAGGCTGAGGAACTGACCACCTTGTTCCAGACCATGGTGCTGAACTCTTCCCCGGGGTGGGGACTGACCACCTTGTTCCAGACCATGGTGCTGAACTCTTCCCAGGCTGAGGGAGGGGACCATTGTTCCAGACCAGGGTGCTGAACTTTCCAGGCTGAGGGGACTGCCCACCTTGTTCCAGACCATGAGGGAATTTCCCCAGGCTGGGGACTGCCACCTTTCCAGCCCTTTGTGCTGAACTCTTCCCAGGTTGAGGGAGACCCCCTTTCCAGGGCTGGAATTCCCCCGGGCTGAGGGACTGAATTTTACCATGTGCGAATTTTTTCCCGGGGACTAAAAGGGTTCCAGACCATGGTGCTGAACTCTTCCCAGGCTGAGGGAGGGGACCACCTTGTTCCAGCCAAAATGGCCCCAACCTTTCTCCAGGCTAAACTGACCACCCCCCAGACCAGGTGCTGGAACTCTTCTCCAGGCTGAGGGAGGGGCCCACCTTGTTCCGACCATGTGCGGGAACTCTTCCCGGGGGGGAGGGACTGCCACCTTTTCCCAAACCCCATGGTGGAACCTTCTCCAGGCTGAGGGACTGACCCCCCCTTTGTTCCCGGGGAACCCCCCAAGGGCGGAACTCTTCCCAGACTGGGGACTGACCACCGGTTCCACCCCGGGGGGGAAATTTTTCCCCGGGGCGGGGGGAGGGGACCACCTTGTTCCAGACCAGGTTGGAACTCTTCTGGTTGGGGGGGACTGACCACCTTGTTCCAGACCATGGTGCTAACCCCTTCCCCCAGGCTGAGGGACCCCCCGGTTCCAGACCAGGGCTGAACTTTCCCCGGGGCTGGGGACCCCCCGGTTCCAGCCAAAAAGGGAACTCTTTCCCAAAAGGCTGGGGGCCCCGCCAAAAAAATACTATTTCTCCCAAGGGGATGGACTGATTAAATTTTATTTCACTTCTTTTTTCTGCCTCATTTTGACTGTAGAAGTCTACTGTGTACGCGAAACGTTTCAAAAAAAAAACTACGCAACTGTTGCACATGTGTCTTAATCAACATCTAGTTAATTTTTCCCCCGATTTCCGTAAATTTTTTTTTCTAAATGTAATTGTATATATATATTTTTTTTTTTTTTTTCGATAAGTAAAAAATATCTAGTAAAGTTTTCTTTTTTTTTTTAAAAAATTACTTTTTTAAAAAAAAGAATCAAATGAAATTTTTTTTTTTAACTACAACGTAATTGTTATAAAAATTTTAAAATTTGTAAAAAAAAATTTAACCAGTTTATTTCAAAAATACCTAAAGTATATAAATTTAAGGCCAAAACTTACATTTTCTTATAGAAAGGTGAACAGCCTTGTGGCTTGTTGGGGAGAGGTCGGTAAAGTGTGGAAATCGATTCTGTTGACAGTGTATTTAATCAAGATGCAGAGGCCAAAAATTTTCCGAATCTGCTTCTGCATCGTTCTTCATTCTATTGGCGGTAGACCCGCCACGGACTTGGGGGAGAGAAAAAAGAAAGAGAGAGAGAGAGAGAGAGAGAGAGAGAGAGAGAGAGAGAGAGAGAGAGAGAGAGAGAGAGAGAGAGAGAGAGAGAGCAGAGCAAGACGACTCATTCGCCTGGACCCGCCCGGGTTTTTTCTTTTTTTTGGGAGAGCCTTCCACCGGAGGGATGGGGGCCCCTTCTGTTATGTACAAGGCCAATATCGTCAAAGTGCCACACTTTGGCACCACCCGAGGACAGCGAGAAGTGAGCTTCTACACCAAAGACGGGGGGCCAAAAGCAACTTCACTCTGTACCCCTCCAGAAGACCTTTTTTGAAATCATTTATTCCCAGGATGACCGAGTCTGGAACAAAAAGTTCAGCATAAACATCAACGAAATATAATCAGTTGATCAAAAAAAATTAGTGACCCACAAGGGGCCAACTTCGTCCTGCCCAAAATTTTATGTCCATAACAATAACAAGGGGTTTTTAAAAAAAAGCCACAGGAACAGCTTGATTGTAAATAAAGTTAGGGGAAACCCAACCTAACCTTTTTAAACCCCCCTGTAAAGAGAGGTGTGTGTGGGGGAAAGAGAGAGAGAGAGAGAGAGAGAGAGAGAGAGAGAGAGAGAGAGAGAGAGAGAGAGATAACGTATCGTCAAGCTAGATAGAAGGCTACATAACAGCCGCGCCGAGGATATCTTAACAAAATTGTTATCTATTATCAAAGATGGCCCCGATGCAAGGGGGAACCCCTTTCAAAGGGGAAATAGATTTTTTTCCTCTACCCCTACAGTGGTTCTACTCCTTTAACTACTGCAGCTGCTTTGGGGGGGTGTTTACCACCAGTTCTACTAATAAACTGCTTTGGGGGGGGGTAGGACATCCATAGCCCCCTTCAAGGGGACTGTGACCAGTGGAGTCCCTGTAAGGGTTATATCATGGACCCGGGGGCCAGGGGGCGTTAAAAAGGCATTGTAAATTGTTGGTTTTATTTCAAGTAATCTTTTGATTTCCTATAACATCTTACGGGGACAACATAGCCCCCTTAAAGGGGGTGGTTTTTAAAAAAAGTTGGACAACGAATTTTTAAAAAATGTAAAAAAAAGATTACCCAATTTATGGTTAGTCTTGTTTTTTAGGCCAGGGGTGCTGTCCACTGACCTGGCAAAATTTTTGGGGCCATTGCCCCCGGGGTTTAAGTCCTTTCACGTTCTTTTGAAAAAGAAAAAAGGGGGTTTTGTTAAAAGATCCACACACCACTCTATGAAACATGGGATACAGTAAGCCTAAACTAGTTTACATAAAAAATTTTTTAAAAACTTACGGGGAAAGTCTCGGTAAATTTTTGTCCCCTTTTTTATTTTTGGGGAATGGACACATGTGCAACTAATGCGACATTTTATCATAGCAACGTTTCGCTTCCAAGATTTCCCCAACCGTTACAAAATAATACATGTTGACGGGGTTTATGACGGGTCCCGGGTCGTCCCCCGTGGTGACCCGGGGCAACCCCGGGGCACCAGGACGGGGGGCCCGGGGCCCTGTCGTTCCATGTGGTGACCCCCAAACCCGGGGAAACCCCGGGGGTCTTTTGGGTGTGTTTTCCGTGGTGACCCGGAAACCCGGGACACCGGGGGAGTCCTGGGGCCCTGTCTTTCCATTTTGGGACCCGGCAACCCAGGGGGACCAGGACGACTCCCGGGGCCCTGCCCCCCTGTGGTGACCTGGCAACCCAGGGGGACCAGGGACGAGTCCTGGACCGGCCCCATGTGGTGACCCCAACCCAGGGACACCAGGGGGGGTCCTGGACCCCGTCGTTCCATGTGGTGACCATGTACAACCCAGGGACACCAGGACGAGTCCTAGACCGTGTCTTCTCCATGTGGTGACCCGGTACAACCCAGGGACACAGAGGGAAGGAGGTATCAGAGTTAGGTGCAAGGGATAATATATTGTAGGTAGTAATAAGTGGTGGTAGTAGTAATAGTAGTAGTAGTAGTAGTAGTGGGTAGTAGTAGTGGTAGTAGTAGTAGTAGTGGTAGTAGTAGTAGAGGGAGAGTGGGTAGGGCAGAGCAGAGCAGAGCGCAGCAGAGCAGCAGCAGCAGCAGCAGCGGGGCAGCGGCGCAGCAGCAGCAGCAGCGGCAGCAGCAGCGAGCAGCAGCAGCAGCAGACCAGCAGCAGCAGCGCAGCAGCAGCAGCAGAACCAGCAGCAGCAGCAGCGGCAGCGAGCAGCAGCAGCAGCAGCAGGCGGGCAGCGGGCAGCAGCAGAGCAGCGGCAGAAGCAGCAGCAGCAGCAGAGCGCGCAGCAGCAGCAGCAGCAGCAGCAGCAGCAGCAGCGCAGCAGCAGCAGCAGCGCAGCAGCAGAGCAGCAGCAGCAAGGGGCAGCAGCGGCAGCAGCAGCAGCAGCAGCAGCAGGGCAGCAGCAGCAGCAGCAGGCAGCAGAAAGCGCAGCAGCAGCAGGGCAGCAGCAGCGACAGCAGCAGCAGCAGCAGCGGCAGCAGCAGCGGCAGCAGCGCAGCAGCAGCGGCAGCAGCAGCGGGTGGCAGCAGCCAGCAGAGCAGCAGAGCAGCAGCAACCAGAGCAGCAGCAGGCAGCAGAGCAGCAGAGCGGCAGCAGCAGCAGCGCAGCAGCAGCAGCAAGGCGGCGGCAGTGCGAGCAGCAGCAGCGGGCGTTGCAGCAACAAGCAGCAGCAGCGCAGCGGGCAGTAGGCAGCAGAGCAGCAGCGGCAGCAGAGCAGCAGCAGCAGCAGCAGCAGAACAGCGGCGGCAGCAGCAGCAGCAGCAGCAGCAGCGGCAGCAGAGCAGCAGCGGCAGCAGCAGCAGCAGCAGCAGCAGCAGCACCCAGCAGCAGCGGCGAGCAGCAGCGGCCCCAGAGCAGCAGCAGCAGCAGCAGCAGCAGCAGCAGCAGCACCCAGCAGCAGCAGCAGCGGCAGCAGCAGCAGCAGGCAGCAGGGCAGCAGCGGGCAGCAGCGGCAGCAGCAGCAGCGGCAGGCAGCAGCAGCAGCAGCAAGGCAGCAGCAGCAGCAGCAGCGGCAGCAGCAGCAGCAGAAAGCGCAGCAGCAGCAGCAGCAGCAGCAGAGCAGCAGCAGCAGCAGCAGGGGGCAGCAGCAGCAGCAGCAGCAGCAGCAGCAGCAGCAGCACCCAGCAGGCAGCAGCAGCAGCAGCAGCAGCGGCGGGCAGCAGCAGCAGCAGCAGCAGCAGCAGCAGCAGCAGCAGCAGCAGCAGCAGCAGCAGCGGCAGCACCCAGCAGCAGCAGCAGCAGCAGCAGCGGCGGGGCAGCAGCAGCAGCGGAGCAGCAGCAGCAGCAGCAGCAGCAGCAGCAGCGGCAGCAGCAGCAGCAGCAGCAGCAGCAGCAGCAGCAGCAGCAGCGGCACCCAGCAGCAGCAGCAGCAGCAGCAGCAGCGGCAGCGGGCAGCAGCAGCAGCAGCAGCAGCAGCAGCGGCAGCAGCAGCAGCAGCAGCAGCAGCAGCAGCAGCGGCAGCAGCAGCAGCAGCAGCAAGCAGCAGCAGCAGCAGCGGCAGCAGCAGCAGCAGCAGCAGCAGCAGCAGCAGCGGCAGCAGCAGAGCGGCAGCAGCAGCAGCAGCAGCAGCAGCAGCAGCAGCAGCAGCGGCAGCAGCAGCAGCAGCAGCAGCAGCAGCAGCAGCAGCAGCAGCGGGGCAGCAGCAGCAGCAGCAGAGCAGCAGCAGCAGCAGCACCCACCAGCAGCAGCAGCAGCAGCAGCAGCAGCAGCAGCAGCAGCAGCGGCAGAGCGGCAGCAGCAGCAGCAAAGAGCAGCAGCAGCAGCAGCAGCAGCAGGGCAGCAGCAGCAGCACAGCAGCAGCGGGCAGCAGAGCAGGCAGCAGCAGCAGCAGGGCGGCAGCAGCAGCAGCAGCAGGCAGCAGCAGCAGCAGCGGGGCGGGCAGCAGCAGCGGCAGCAGCAGCAGCAGCAGCAGCAGCGGCAGCAGCAGCAGCAGCAGCAGCAGCAGCAGCAGCAGCGGCAGCAGCAGCAGCAGCAGCAGCAGCAGCAGCAAGGGCAGCAGCAGCAGCAGCAGCAGCAGCAGCAGCGGCAGCAGCAGCAGCAGCAGCAGCAGCAGCAGCGGCAGCAGCAGCAGCAGCAGCAGCAGCAGCAGCAGCAGGCAGCAGCAGCAGCAGCAGCAGCAGCAGCAGCAGCAGCAGCAGCAGCAGCGGCAGTAGGTAGTAGTAGTGGTAAGAGGGTAGAGAGAGAAGTAGTTTGGTAGAGTAGTGTAGTAGAGTAAGTGACAAAGGGCGTCGGAAAGTTTGCTGACCAGTCTTATCCATAATGATCCGCAGCTGGGCGGTCATTTGGCAGAGGCCTTCCACTGGCTTACCACTCCACAACATGATTATTGGGATGTAAAGAAGGAAGAGTAGGCCCAGGATGAGGCAGCAACAAAATGACCGCATTAGAAGAGCAGGAAAGTTGTGTTGTTGTGATTGCATCGTCTGCAGGTGATTTCCACTTCGAGTACTCTTTATTTGGATGATTTGATGCAGTGGTCTTGTGATGAAGGTGGCTTCGTGCAGTGCTCTTGTGATGAAGGTGGCTTCGTGCAGTGGTCTTGTGATGAAGGTGGCTTGGTGCAGTGCTCTTGTGATGAAGGTGGCTTGGTGCAGTGCTCTTGTGATGAAGGTGGCTTGGTGCAGTGCTCTTGTGATGAAGGTGGCTTCGTGCAGTGGTCTTGTGATGAAGGTGGCTTGGTGCAGTGCTCTTGTGATGAAGGTGGCTTGGTGCAGTGGTCTTGTGATGAAGGTGGCTTGGTGCAGTGCTATTGTGATGAAGGTGGCTTGGTGCAGTGCTCTTGTGATGAAGGTGGCTTGGTGCAGTGCTCTTGTGATGAAGGTGGCTTGGTGCAGTGGTCTTGGATGAAGGTGGCTTGGTGCAGTGCTCTTGTGATGAAGGTGGCTTGTGCAGTGGTCTTGTGATGAAGGTGGCTTGGTGCAGTGCTCTTGTGATGAAGGTGGCTTGGTGCAGTGCTCTTGTGATGAAGGTGGCTTGGTGCAGTGCTCTTGTGATGAAGGTGGCTTCGTGCAGTGCTCTTGTGATGAAGGTGGCTTGATGCAGTGGTCTTGTGATGAAGGTGGCTTGGTGCAGTGCTCTTGTGATGAAGGTGGCTTGGTGCAGTGCTCTTGTGATGAAGGTGGCTTGGTGCAGTGCTCTTGCGATGAAGGTGGCTTGGTGCAGTGGTCTTGTGATGAAGGTGGCTTGGTGCAGTGCTCTTGTGATGAAGGTGGCTTGGTGCAGTGCTCTTGAGATGAAGGTGGCTTGGTGCAGTGCTCTTGTGATGAAGGTGGCTTGGTGCAGTGTCTTGTGATGAAGGTGGTTGGTGCAGTGCTCTTGTGATGAAGGTGTGGCTTCTGATGCAGTGCTCTTGTGATGAAGGTGGCTTGGTGCAGTGCTCTTGTGATGAAGGTGGCTTGGTGCAGTGCTCTTGTGATGAAGGTGGCTTGGTGCAGTGTCTTGTGATGAAGGTGGCTTGGTGCAGTGGGCTTGTGATGAAGGTGGCTTGGTGCAGTGGTCTTGTGATGAAGGTGGCTTGGTGCAGTGCTCTTGTGATGAAGGTGGCTTGGTGCAGTGCTCTTGTGATGAAGGTGGCTTGTGCAATGGTCTTGTGATGAAGGTGGCTTGGTGCAGTGCTCTTGTGATGAAGGTGGCTTGTGCAGTGCTCTTGTGATGAAGGTGGCTGGTGCAGTGTCTTGTGATGAAGGTGGCTTGGTGCAGTGGGCTTGTGATGAAGGTGGCTTGGTGCAGTGGTCTTGTGATGAAGGTGGCTTGGTGCAGTGGGGCCCTTTTGATGAAGGTGGCTTGGTGCAGTGGTCTTGTGATGAATGTGGCTTGGTGCAGTGCTCTTGTGATGAAGGTGGCTTGGTGCAGTGCTCTTGTGATGAAGGTGGCTTGGTGCAGTGGTTTGTGATGAAGGTGGCTTGGTGCAGTGCTCTTGTGATGAAGGTGGCTTGGTGCAGTGTCTTGTGATGAAGGTGGCTTGGTGCAGTGCTCTTGGATGAAGGTGGCTTGGTGCAGTGTCTTGTGATGAAGGTGGCTTGGTGCAGTGCTCTTGTGATGAAGGTGGCTTGGTGCAGTGCTCTTGTGATGAAGGTGGCTTGGTGCAGTGCTCTTGTGATGAAGGTGGCTTGGTGCAGTGCTCTTGTGATGAAGGTGGCTTGGTGCAGTGCTCTTGTGATGAAGGTGGCTTGGTGCAGTGCTCTTGTGATGAAGGTGGCTTGGTGCAGTGCTCTTGTGATGAAGGTGGCGTGGTGCAGTGCTCTTGTGATGAAGGTGGCGTGGTGCAGTGGTCTTGTGATGAAGGTGGCTTGGTGCAGTGCTCTTGTGATGAAGGTGGCTTGGTGCAGTGGTCTTGTGATGAAGGTGGCTTCGTGCAGTGCTCTTGTGATGAAGGTGGCTTGGTGCAGTGCTCTTGTGATGAAGGTGGCTTCGTGCAGTGCTCTTGTGATGAAGGTGGCTTCGTGCAGTGCTCTTGTGATGAAGGTGGCTTGGTGCAGTGCTCTTGTGATGAAGGTGGCTTGGTGCAGTGCTCTTGTGATGAAGGTGGCTTCGTGCAGTGCTCTTGTGATGAAGGTGGCTTGGTGCAGTGCTCTTGTGATGAAGGTGGCTTGGTGCAGTGCTCTTGTGATGAAGGTGGCTTGGTGCAGTGGGCTTGTGATGAAGGTGGCTTGGTGCAGTGGTCTTGTGATGAAGGTGGCTTGGTGCAGTGGGCTTGTGATGAAGGTGGCTTGGTGCATTGGTCTTGTGATGAAGGTGGCTTGGTGCAGTGCTCTGTGATGAAGGTGGCTTGTGCAGTGGTCTTGTGATGAAGGTGGCTTGGTGCAGTGGGCTTGTGATGAAGGTGGCTGTGCAGTGGTGTTGTGATGAAGGTGGCTTGGTGCAGTGCTCTTGTGATGAAGGTGGCTTGGTGCAGTGCTCTTGTGATGAAGGTGGCTTGGTGCAGTGCTCTTGCGATGAAGGTGGCTTGGTGCAGTGGTCTTGTGATGAAGGTGGCTTGGTGCAGTGCTCTTGTGATGAAGGTGGCTTGGTGCAGTGCTCTTGTGATGAAGGTGGCTTGGTGCAGTGCTCTTGTGATGAAGGTGGCTTGGTGCAGTGCTCTTGTGATGAAGGTGGCTTGGTGCAGTGCTCTTGTGATGAAGGTGGCTTCGTGCAGTGCTCTTGTGATGAAGGTGGCTTGGTGCAGTGCTCTTGTGATGAAGGTGGCTTGGTGCAGTGCTCTTGTGATGAAGGTGGCTTGGGCAGTGCTCTTGTGATGAAGGTGGCTTGGGCAGTGGGCTTGTGATGAAGGTGGCTTGGTGCAGTGGTCTTGTGATGAAGGTGGCTTCGTGCAGTGCTCTTGTGATGAAGGTGGCTTGGTGCAGTGCTCTTGTGATGAAGGTGGCTTCGTGCAGTGCCTTGTGATGAAGGTGGCTTCGTGCAGTGCTCTTGTGATGAAGGTGGCTTGGTGCAGTGCTCTTGTGATGAAGGTGGCTTCGTGCAGTGCTCTTGTGATGAAGGTGGCTTGGTGCAGTGCTCTTGTGATGAAGGTGGCTTGGTGCAGTGCTCTTGTGATGAAGGTGGCTTGGTGCAGTGCTCTTGTGATGAAGGTGGCTTGGTGCAGTGGGCTTGTGATGAAGGTGGCTTGGTGCAGTGGTCTTGTGATGAAGGTGGCTTGGTGCAGTGGGCTTGTGATGAAGGTGGCTTGGTGCAGTGGTCTTGTGATGAATGTGGCTTGGTGCAGTGCTCTTGTGATGAAGGTGGCTTGGTGCAGTGGTCTTGTGATGAAGGTGGCTTGGTGCAGTGGGCTTGTGATGAAGGTGGCTTGGTGCAGTGGTCTTGTGATGAAGGTGGCTTGGTGCAGTGGGCTTGTGATGAAGGTGGCTTGGTGCAGTGGGCTTGTGATGAAGGTGGCTTGGTGCAGTGGGCTTGTGATGAAGGTGGCTTGGTGCAGTGGTCTTGTGATGAAGGTGGCTTGGTGCAGTGGTCTTGTGATGAAGGTGGCTTGGTGCAGTGGGCTTGTGATGAAGGTGGCGTGGTACAGTGCTCTTGTGAAGAAGGTGACTTGGTGCAGTGCTCTTGGTGGGACATGAAGAATTTAGCGTGACTGACATGACAAAAAATGAGACATGAAGCCTGTCACAGAAGAACAGGTATGATTTGGCGGCATGTCTATACTTTAGGCTTCAGAGACTGCCTACTTCTTTTATACATGAATTATTAATACCAAGAAGATAAAGAATTAGACACATGTGCAACATCTGGGTATCTTTATTTGTAGACGTTTCGCCCTCCAGTGGCTTTATCAGTACAAGGACTTAATGCGAAGACAGTAGAACTATATACAAAAGGTGAGGTAATCAATCCCTCGGTCTTGGAATTGGTGAAGAGCACCGTAGTCTTAAGACTCTTAATGCCTGTGCTTCAGAGTCTTCAAGACTACGGTGGTCTTCAACTCCAAGACTGAGGGATTGATTACCTAATCTTTTGTATATAGTTCTACAGTCTTCCCATTATGCCCTTGTATTGATAAAGCCACTGGAGGGCGAAACGTCTACAAATAAGGCAACCCGTGGCCAGACTGATCACGTCAAAACTGTCACTTCTACTGTTCCCATTACCCCATTATCCTTCAACATGGGGGTCAACGTCCTAGTAATGGGTTGCGAGAAGTAATTCAATAAGTCGCCTAATTTGTACCAGATATATATTTTTTATATTAGCAGTGAACTCAGGCGTTAACTGGCTCAGGGGGGAAACGTGATCTCTCAGTTTCTATTCACTAAAATCTGCACGTCGTAGAGGAATTTTTATGGCGACGTTTCGCTCCATTTTCGGCCATTATTGCCACTGTGTGGAAAAAAAAACACTTATGCATAGTTTAGGATATTTATTAGAGGAAACGTTTCGCCACGAGTGACTTCTTCAGTCCTTATGACTGAAGAAGTCACTCGTGGCGAAACGTTTCCAGAATAAAGATACCCAAACATTACACAAGTGAAAAATATCAACCTGACGCCACACGAAAGATCACATAAATAAAGAAATGTAAAACAAAGGACCTTTCTTCCGAAACTACGAGTCCGTGGATGTTTTCCCACAAAACACAATTGCGTTGCCTCGTCGTTATCACCCTCACCCGGTTCACTAACTACCAGGTCTCCGCCCTTGCCAATTAGAAGGTCTGATTCTGGCGTCGTTGCACGTCTGGTGTTTACCACTGAACGCTGGCCAGCGACCCACGGCTTAAAAACTTTCTCTTTTCAAATTTCCTGTTTTATCTTATGTTTCGTCATTTTAATCGTGGCTTTTGTGGATTGAATGTTTACGAAGAGTTTCGTTATTCTTGGTAATAGATGAATAGAAGAGAAACAATTCACTTAAGACAGAAAAAATACTTTGGATACAGGAGAAGTCCGAGGCAAGAATGGGAGGGTCAGGATAGCTCTGAGAAACACGTTTGGTTAACTTTGGCGATAGTGTTAGTGGTTATAGATGAAGGTCCAGCTGATGCTGCTGGCTCTTGCCTGTGCTTGCCTTTGTTTGCTTGTCTGTGTTAGCCTTTGCTTGCTTTGTGAGAGCTGTACCCACTCTGCCTGAGGTATCCCAGCAAGTGAGTCCGTCTCCTGTATTATCCCAGTGCTTAACAAAATAGGGAATAGCATAAGAAGGTACAAATAAAAATGGGAACTATGGCTATCGTTTACTTAATAACATAAAGAGCGAGAATACATTATATCCTGACGGAGAATAACATACAATAACCATTGACCTATGAGACTTATTACCAGGGGTGAGGGTAGATGTTATCAGTAACACGGACTTATACTCACTCTTAATTCACCAACCAGCTGACCCGAGATTAGCAACGCGTGGCCCACTGCACACCAGCTGTCCAGAGACCTGCTCACTGGACCTGTCACCCACCTCTCTGTCTCCTATAGTCGTCTTCATGACCTTATATGGTGCTCAAAGCATCCCCCTTTCCCATAAGGTGTAGGCCACGTGTTACGACCTGACGCCAGGCAAGAACAAAAGACCTGAGGCTTAAGCATGGAGGTGTGGCTGACAGATATTTGCAAAGGTAAGGTGTGGGTAATTAGCTGGACCTCACAAGCACACTGACTACATCACAGCTTGTCTGTGCTTGCCTTAGCTTGTCTGTGCTTGTCTGTGCTTGCCTTTGCTTGCTTGTCTGTGTTTGCCTTAGCTTGTCTGTGTTTGCCTTAGCTTGTCTGTGCTTGCCTTTGCTTGCTTGTCTGTGTTTGTCTTAGCTTGTCTGTGCTTGCCTTTGCTTGCTTGTCTGTGTTTGTCTTAGCTTGTCTGTGCTTGCCTTTGCTTGCTTGTCTGTGTTTGCCTTAGCTTGTCTGTGTTTGCCTTAGCTTGTCTGTGCTTGCCTTTGCTTGCTTGTCTGTGCTTGCCTTTGCTTGCTTGTCTGTGTTTGCCTTAGCTTGTCTGTGTTTGCCTTAGCTTGTCTGTGCTTGCCTTTGCTTGCTTGTCTGTGTTTGCCTTAGCTTGTCTGTGCTTGCCTTTGCTTGCTTGTCTGTGTTTGTCTTAGCTTGTCTGTGCTTGCCTTTGCTTGCTTGTCTGTGTTTGCCTTAGCTTGTCTGTGTTTGTCTTAGCTTGCCTGTGCTTGCCTTTGCTTGCTTGTCTGTGTTTGCCTTAGCTTGCCTGTGCTTGCCTTTGCTTGCTTGTCTGTGTTTGCCTTAGCTTGTCTGTGTTTGTCTTAGCTTGTCTGTGTTTGTCTTAGCTTGTCTGTGCTTGCCTTTGCTTGCTTGTCTGTGTTTGTCTTAGCTTGCCTGTGCTTGCCTTTGCTTGCTTGTCTGTGTTTGCCTTAGCTTGTCTGTGTTTGCCTTAGCTTGTCTGTGTTTGTCTTAGCTTGTCTGTGCTTGCCTTTGCTTGCTTGTCTGTGTTTGCCTTAGCTTGTCTGTGTTTGCCTTAGCTTGTCTGTGCTTGCCTTTGCTTGCTTGTCTGTGTTTGTCTTAGCTTGCCTGTGCTTGCCTTTGCTTGCTTGTCTGTGTTTGCCTTAGCTTGTCTGTGTTTGTCTTAGCTTGTCTGTGCTTGCCTTTGCTTGCTTGTCTGTGTTTGCCTTAGCTTGTCTGTGTTTGTCTTAGCTTGTCTGTGCTTGCCTTTGCTTGCTTGTCTGTGTTTGCCTTAGCTTGCCTGTGCTTGCCTTTGCTTGCTTGTCTGTGTTTGCCTTAGCTTGTCTGTGTTTGTCTTAGCTTGTCTGTGTTTGTCTTAGCTTGTCTGTGCTTGCCTTTGCTTGCTTGTCTGTGTTTGCCTTAGCTTGCCTGTGCTTGCCTTTGCTTGCTTGTCTGTGTTTGCCTTAGCTTGTCTGTGTTTGTCTTAGCTTGTCTGTGTTTGTCTTAGCTTGCCTGTGCTTGCCTTTGCTTGCTTGTCTGTGTTTGCCTTAGCTTGTCTGTGTTTGCCTTAGCTTGTCTGTGTTTGTCTTAGCTTGTCTGTGCTTGCCTTTGCTTGCTTGTCTGTGTTTGCCTTAGCTTGCCTGTGCTTGCCTTTGCTTGCTTGTCTGTGTTTGCCTTAGCTTGTCTGTGTTTGCCTTAGCTTGTCTGTGTTTGTCTTAGCTTGTCTGTGCTTGCCTTTGCTTGCTTGTCTGTGTTTGCCTTAGCTTGTCTGTGTTTGCCTTAGCTTGTCTGTGCTTGCCTTTGCTTGCTTGTCTGTGTTTGTCTTAGCTTGTCTGTGCTTGCCTTTGCTTGCTTGTCTGTGTTTGTCTTAGCTTGTCTGTGCTTGCCTTTGCTTGCTTGTCTGTGTTTGCCTTAGCTTGTCTGTGTTTGCCTTAGCTTGTCTGTGCTTGCCTTTGCTTGCTTGTCTGTGTTTGCCTTAGCTTGTCTGTGTTTGCCTTAGCTTGTCTGTGCTTGCCTTTTGCTTGCTTGTCTGTGTTTGCCTTAGCTTGTCTGTGCTTGCCTTTGCTTGCTTGTCTGTGTTTGCCTTAGCTTGTCTGTGCTTGCCTTTGCTTGCTTGTCTGTGTTTGCCTTAGCTTGTCTGTGTTTGCCTTAGCTTGTCTGTGCTTGCCTTTGCTTGCTTGTCTGTGTTTGTCTTAGCTTGCCTGTGCTTGCCTTTGCTTGCTTGTCTGTGTTTGCCTTAGCTTGTACTCACCTATTTGTACTCACCTATTTGTGGTTGCAGGGTCGAGTCATAGCCCTGGCCCGCCTCTTCACTGATTGCTACTAGGTCCCTCTCTCCCTGCTCCATGAGCTTTATCAAACCTAGTCTTAAAACTATGTATGGTTCCTGCCTCCACTATGTCGCTTTCTAAGCTATTCCACTTCCTGACAACTCTATGACTGAAGAAATACTTCCTAACATCCCTTTGACTCATAGAGTCTTCAACTTCCAATTATGACCCCTTGTTTCCCGTGTCCCCTCTCTGGGAAAATCTTGTCTCTGTCCACCTTATCTATTCCTCGCAGTATTTTATATGTCGTTATCATGTCTCCCTAACCCTCCTGTCCTCTAGTGTCGTCAGGCCGATTTCCTTAACCTTTCTTCGTAGGACAATCCCTTAGCTCTGGGACTAGTCTTGTTGCAAACCTTTGCACTTTCTCTAATTTCTTGACGTGCTTGACCAGGTGTGGGTTCCAAACTGGTGCTGCATATCCAGTATGGGCCTGACGTATATGGTATACAGAGTCTTGAATGATTCCTTAGTGAGGTATTGGAACGCTATTCTTAGGTTTGCCAGCCGCCCGTATGCTGCAGCAGTTATCTGATTGATGTGTGCCTCAGGAGATGTCTCGGTTTATACTCACCCCAAGATCTTTTTCCTTGAGTGGGGTTTGCAGTCTTTGGCCACCTAGACTATACTCTGTCTGCGGTCTTCTTTGCCCTTCCCGATCTTCATGACTTTACATTTGGCAGGGTTAAATTCAAGGAGCCAGTTACTGGACCAGGCTTGAGCCTGTCCAGGTCTCTTTGTAGTCCTGCCTGATCCTCGACTGATTAATTCTTCTCATTAACTTCACATCATCTGCAAACAGGGACACTTCTGAGTCTATCCCTTCCGTTATGTCATTCACATATACATCGGTCCCAGGACTGACCCTTGGGAACCCACTCGTCACAGGTGCCCACTCCTGACATCTCGTCACGTACCATGACTCGTTGTTGCCTCCCTGTCAGATATTCTCTGATCCATTGCAGTGCCTTTTTCCTGTTACGTGTCCTGATCCTTTAGTTTTTGCATTAACCTCTTGTGAGGAACTGTGTCGAACGCCTTCTTGCAGTCCAAGAAAATGCAGTCTATCCACCCTCTCTCGTGTCTTAATTCTGTTACCTTGTCATAAAACTCCAGTAGGTTGTGACACAGGATTTTCCTTCCCTGAAACCGTGCTGGTTGTCGTTTATAAGCTTGTGTCTTTCTAGGTGCTCCACCACTCTCCCTGATGATCTTCTCCATGACTTTGCATACTATACACGTCAGTACACAGGTCTGTAGTTTAATGCCTCGTGTCTGTCTCCTTTCTTAAAAATTGGGACTACATTTGCCATCTTCCACCCTCAGGTAGTTCCCAGTTTCAATGGATGTGTTGAAGATTTGTGTTAGTGGCACACACAACATCTCTGCTCCTCTCTAAGGACCATGGAGAAATGTTGTCAGGTCCCACAGCTTTTGAGGTATCGAGTTCACATTGTGTGTATTTCATCCAGCACTTGTTGGTATACCTCCTATTCTGAATTCCTGGAGTCCTTCCTGTCTCCTCTGTAAATACTTCTTTAAATCTCATGTTGAGCTCCTCACATACCTCTTGGTCGTTTTTGTGAACTCCCACCTTCCTTTCTCAGCCTGATTACCTGGTCCTTGACTGTTGTTTTCCTCCTGATGTGGCTATACAACTTCGGGTCAGACTTGACTTTTGATACTATATCATTTTCGTATTGTGCTGAGACTCCTTCTTACCTGTGCATATTCGTTTCTGGCTCTTGGTAATCTCTTTATTTTCCTGGGTCCTTTGTCTTCTGTACTTTTTCCATTCTCTATTACACTTACTTTTTGCCTCCTACACCTCTGGGTGAACCAAGGACTCAGTTCTGGTCTTCCCATTACTTCTGTTTCCCTTGGGGACAAACCTCTCCTCTGCCTCTTTGCATTTGGTTGTCACATATTCCATCATTTCTTTACTGGTTTTCCTGCCAATTCTCTCTCCCACTGAACGTCTTGTAGGAAGTTCCTCATGCCTGTGTAGTCCCCCTTTTGTAGTTTCGTTTCTCCCTTCTATTCCTGCTCCCCTCTCCACTTGTAGCTCAACATATAATCAAAACACAGAACCAAATGATCACTAGCTCCAAGGGCCTTTCATACGTGATATCCTCGATGTCCGAACTACTCAAGGTGAATACTAGGTCCAGTCTTGCTGGATCATCCCCACCTCTCTCTGGTAGTGTCTCTAACATGTTGATGCATGAGGTTTCCAGTACCACATCCATCATCTTGGCTCTCCATGATTCAGGGCCCCGTGGGGCTCCGGTTTCCCAATCAATCTCCTTGGATTGAAATCACCCATAACTAGTAACTTTGCTCTCCCCATGTGGGCTCTTCTGGCCACCTCGCTAGTGTGTCTACCATTGCTCTGTTGCTCTTTTCGATTCTTCTTTGGCCTCCTGCAGTTCTGTGGCGGGTTGTACATCAGCAATTACCACCTTATGGCTCTCAGACTGAATTGTTCCTACTATGTAGTCCCTTTCCATTCCATCCATTCCTTCCACTTCCTCAAATCCCCACCGGTTCTTAATGAGCAGTGCAACTCCTCCCCCTCTGCTCCTCTATCTTTCCCGAGGATTTGATATCCGGGGGGAAAGATTGCATCTGTTATCCTGGTGAGTTTCTGTTTCTGTGAGTGCTATTATGTCTGGGGATGTCTCCCTTTTTTCTTTCATGCCCTCCTCACATTTATTTGTTATAACATCTGCATTTGTATACCAAACCTTCAACTTCTTTTCTAAAACCGTAGTCTGGGGGTACGTTGGGAGTTGGGAAAGTGGGAGACCTGATGAGGAACTATGGGTGGTTGGTGTGAAGGTGGAGTTTGAATGAGGTGGGTGGAAGTGTTGGGTATAGGGATGTGTGTTTTGGTTTAGATTGTTTGGTTGCATTGGGGTTGTCCAGGTTGGGGAACATCTGAAGGTGGTTGTGTGTGTTTGTTTGTGTTTGTGTGTGTGTGTGTTTGTTTGTGTGTGTGTGTGTTGTGTGTGTGTGTTTTGTGTGTGTGTTTGTGTGTGTGTGTGTGTGTTGTGTGTATTTGTGTGTGTGTGTGTGTTTGTGTGTGTGTGTGTGTGTGTGTTGTACTCACCTAATTGTACTCACCTAATTGTACTCACCTAATTGTGGTTGCAGGGGTCGAGACTCAGCTCCTGGCCCCACCTCTTCGCTGTCCGCTACTGGGTCTCTGCTCTCCCTGCTCCATGAGCTTTATCATACCTCGTCTTAAAACTATGTATGGTTCCTGCCTCCACTATATCTTTCTCTAAACTATTCCATTTCCTGACTACTCTGTGGCTGAAGAAATGCTTCCTAACATCCCTTTGACTCATCTGGTCTTCAGCTTCCAGTTGTGTCCCCTTGTTTCTGTGTTCCCTCTCTGAAACATCCTGTCACTGTCTACCTTGTCAATTCCCCGCAGTATTTTGTATGTCGTTATCATGTCTCCTCTGACCCTTCTTTCCTCCAGTGTTGTTAGTCCTATTTCCCTCAACCTTTCTTCATAGTACAGACCCCTGAGTTGTGGAACTAACCTTGTCGCAAACCTTTGCACTTTTTCTAGTTTCTTTACGTGCTTGACCAGGTGTGGTTCCAGACTGGTGCTGCATATTCTAGTATGGGCCTGACGTACACGGTGTACAGTGTCTTGAACGATTCCTTGTTAAGGTAACGGAACGCTAATCTTAGGTTTGCCAGTCGCCCATATGCTGCCGCAGTTATCTGGTTGATGTGTGCCTCCGGAGACGTGCTTGGCGTTATACTCACTCCAAGGTCTTTCTCCTTTGCCGAGGTTTGTAGCCTTTGTCCGCCTAGCCTGTACTCTGTCAGCGGTCTTCTTTGCCCTTCTCCGATCCTCATGACTTTGCATTTGGTGGGATTGAATTCGAGAAGCCAATTGCTAGACCAGATATCGAGCTTGTCCAGGTCTGTTTGCAGCCCTGCCTGGTCCTCTTCCGATGTGATTCTCCTCATTATTTTCACATCATCCCGAATAGAACACTTCGAGTCTATCCCGTCCGTCATGTCATTTATATATACCAGGAATAACACTGGTCCTAGGACTGACCCCTGCGGTACACCGCTCGTCACAGGCGCCCACTGTGATACCTCACCACGCACCATGTGTACTCACCTAGTTGTACTCACCTAGTTGTGGTTGCAGGGGTCGAGTCAAAGCTCCTGGCCCCGCCTCTTCACTGGCCGCTACTGGGTCACTCTCCCTGCGCCATGAGCTTTATCATACCTCTGCTTAAAGCTATGTATAGAGCCTGCCTCCACTACATCGCTTCCTAAACTATTCCACTTCCCGACAACTCTGTGACTGAAGAAATACTTCCTAACATCTCTGTGATTCATCTGAGTCTTCAACTTCCATCTGTGTCCCCTTGTTGTTGTGTCCCATCTCTGGAACATTCTGTCTCTGTCCACTTTGTCAATTCCTCTCAGTATCTTATATGTTGTTATCATGTCTCCCCTATCTCTCCTGTCCTCCAGTGTCGTCAGGTCGATTTCCCTTAACCTCCCTCGTAGGACATACCCCTAGCTCCGGGACTAGTCTTGTTGCAAACCTTTGCACTTTTCGAGCTTTTCACATGCTTGGCTAGTGTGGGTTCCAAACTGGTGCTGCATACTCCAATATGGGCCTAACGTCAGCAGTGTACAGGGTCCTGAACGATTCTTTATTTATATGTTGTGGTGTGTGTGTGTGTGTGTGTGTGTGTGTGTGTGTGTGTGTGTGTGTGTGTGTGTTAGTTACCATTTTGTCCTAGGCACATGTCGATTAGACACTAGGCCTGTATGTATGTGTGTGTGTGTGTGTGTGTGTGTGTGTGTGTGTGTGTGTGTAGGAAACACTGAATGTTTCGCCCGCCGGAATTGAACCTGGGACCTCCGTGCGTGAAGCAAGCGCTAGCACCATGCCATCAGGGCGTGTGTGTGTGTGTGTGTGTGTGTGTGTGTGGTGTGTGTGTGTGTGTGTGTGTTGTGTTGTGTTGTGTGTGTGTGTGTGTGTGTTGTGTGTGTGTGTTGTGTGTGTGTGTGTACTCACCTAATTGTGGTTGCAGGGGTCGAACCACAGCTCGTGGCTCCGCCTCTTCACTGGCCGCTACTGGGTCACTCTCTCTGCTACACATGAGCTTCATCATACCTCTTCTTAAAGCTATGTATGGATCCTGCCTCCACTACATCACTCCACAGACTATTCCACTTCCTGACAACTCTGTGACTGAAGAAATACTTCCTAACATCCCTGTTAGGAAGCGTGTGTGTGTGTGTATTTTGCTTATTTACCCCTGAAAGTTCACAGATGAAGAATTTTTAGTACAACATGGGTTCGAACCCTGGCTAGTACACCACACAGGTATGAGAATAAAATTAGCTTGAAAGCTCCCACACCTCCGTATGTCCTCGGACAAAGGTAAAACACCTAGCTCTGTGCTGTGTGCTTGGTTCTTGTAAAATTGGGTGGTCCTGTGGGTAAAGGCAACATGCAGTTCTCGCTCACAATGATGGGACAGTACAACATGGGTCCGAACCCTGGCTAGCGCAGTGTTGTTATTGATATATATATATATATATATATATATATATATATATATATATATATATATATATATCTTTAATATTGTATACAGGAAAAGGGTTACGGGCCCCTTGCTCCGGCATTTTAGTAGCCTCTTACGACACGCATGGCTTACTGAAGAAGAATTCTGTTCCACTTATATTTTATATATATATATATATATATATATATATATATATAAAAAAGGGAGGTACCACCTCTGGAACTGTCCTGGGGACTCTCATCCTCAGAGAAAAGAATAAACTTGCTTCAGGGAAAACTCAAAGTTCTCCCTGAAGCTGTTTGAAAATTTTCTCCTACCACCCCCTATATTTTATATATACTTTATTTAAAGATCCAACATGAGGCCTGGTCACAGACCGGGCCGCAGGGACGTTGACCCCTGGAACTCTCTCCAGTTCCCCGGCAGTGGGCCGCATGCCCAGAATGCTGCAGGAATTTCCCCTCTGGATCGCAACACTGAGTCTCTGAAAGAGGAAGTTGGCCGCCCTGTGGTCCTTGGTTTCTATGATGAGTTTTTCACCCAGCTCTTTGAGAAACTTTAGAGCACACTTGCCCCATGCTCCATGGGTCTCCGACCCTATTGGGATGAAGTTATAGCAAGGGGGAAGGCCTTCATATTTGCGGGTCTTCTGGGTCTCCCTGTGGCTGGCAGCTCCACCCCCTTCAGCTACGGAGTATGGCAAGTAGGTGTCTGCCAATGTGGCAGCACAGGTGTAGTCCCAAGCAATCTGCTTACCATCCTTCCAGGGTAGCATAGTGGCTCCATCAGGACGCTTTTGACTTCCATCAGACCTCTGCACTTGGGGTTCCCGTTGAGCTGGGCAACGGGCTGTGGCGAGGCTTCTCTTTATGATGTCATTGACCTCCTCATGTCTAGCATACTTCCCTTCTGATGTGTGACACACTAGACCATGAAGTCCGAATTGATCAGCCGTCGCCCTGCCGCAAATACACCTATGTTCGGTGAGTATGGGGGCGGCTAGGCGAAGAGCAACACCAATCCGAATGGCCTGTGGGTCGAGTCGAGTGCCGAGGGAGGAATTGGGAACAGCTAGAATGAAATCTCCTGAGTGTGGTGCCTTCACCGCTAGTCCCTCAGTCATGATAGGGATCAGTTACTCAGTCATGATAGGGGATCAGTCCCTCAGTCATGATAGGGGATCAGTCCCTCAGTCATGATAGGGGATCAGTCCCTCAGTCATGATAGGGGATCAGTCCCTCAGTCATGATAGGGGATCAGTCCCTCAGTCATGATAGGGGATCAGTCCCTCAGTCATGATAGGGGATCAGTTACTCAGTCATGATAGGGGATCAGTCCCTCAGTCATGATAGGGGATCAGTCCCTCAGTCATGATAGGGGATCAGTTACTCAGTCATGATAGGGGATCAGTCCCTCAGTCATGATAGGGGATCAGTCCCTCAGTCATGATAGGGGATCAGTTACTCAGTCATGATAGGGGTTCAGTCACCCAGTCATGATAAAGGATCAGTACTCAGTCATGATAGGGGATCAGTCCTCAGTCATGATAGGGGATCAGTCCCTAAGTCATGATAGGGGATCAGTCACTCAGTCATGATAGGGGATCAGTCCTTCAGTCATGATAGGGGATCAGTCCTCAGTCATGATAGGGGATCAGTCCCTCATGATAGGGGATCAGTCCCTCATGGTAGGGGATCAGTCCCTCAGTCATTATAGGGGATCAGTCCCTCATGGTAGGGGATCAGTACCTCACTCATGATAGGGAATCAGTCCCTCATGGTAGGGGATCAGTCCCTCACTCATGATAGGGGATCAGTCCCTCATGGTAGGGGATCAGTCCCTCATGGTAGGGGATCAGTCCCTCATGGTAGGGGATCAGTCCCTCATGGTAGGGGATCAGTCCCTCACTCATGATAGGGGATCAGTCCCTCATGGTAAGGGATCAGTCAGTCACTCATGATAGGGGATCAGTCCCTCATGATAGGGGATCAGTCACTCACTCATGATAGGGGATCAGTCCCTCATGGTAGGGGATCAGTCCCTCACTCATGATAGGGAATCAGTCCCTCATAGTAGGGGATCAGTCCCACATTCTCACTAATCATTCTCTCTGTCTTGCAGAAAGACGTGCCAGAGCTGCAAATGTACGCGAGAACTTCACGATGTTTACCACGAGGACTGGGTGAACGTGAGGGAACGTCTGGGCCTGGGTGACACACTAGGGTAAGTGATGGTGGGTGAACGTGAGGGAACGTCTGGGCCTGGGTGACACACTAGGGTAAGTGATAGTAGGTGAACGTGAGGGAACGTCTGGGCCTGGGTGACACACTAGGGTAAGTGATAGTGGGTGAACGTGAGGGAACGTCTGGGCCTGGGTGACACACTAGGGTAAGTGATGGTGGGTGAACGTGAGGGAACGTCTGGGCCTGGGTGACACTAGGGTAAGTGATGGTGGGTGAACGTGAGGGAACGTCTGGGACTGGGTGACACACTAGGGTAAGTGATGGTGGGTGAACGTGAGGGAACGTCTGGGCCTGGGTGACACACTAGGGTAAGTGATGCTGGGTGAACGTGAGGGAACGTCTGGGACTGGGTGACACACTAGGGTAAGTGATGGTGGGTGAACGTCTGGACCTGGGTAATACACTAGTGTCAGTGATGGTGGGTGAACGTCTGGACCTGGGTGATACACTAGTGTGAGTGATGCTGAATGAACGTCTGGACCTGGATGATACACTAGTGTGAGTGATGCTGGGTGAACGTCTGGACCTGGGTGATACACTAGTGTGAGTGATGCTGGGTGAACGTCTGGGACTGGGTGATACACTAGTGTGTGTGATGCTGGGTGAACGTCTGAACCTGGGTGATACACTAGTGTGTGTGATGCTGGGTGAACGTCTGAACCTGGGTGATACACTAGTGTGAGTGATGCTGGGTGAACGTCTGGACCTGGGTGACACACTAGTGTGTGTGATGCTGGGTGAACGTCTGGACCTGGGTGATACACTAGTGTGAGTGATGCTGGGTGAACGTCTGAACCTGGGTGATACACTAGTGTGAGTGATGGTGGGTGAACGTCTGGATCTGGGTGATACACTAGTGTGAGTGATGGTGGGTGAACGTCTGACC